>JAWCTZ010000336.1:0-47311 GCA_036850595.1 Rhyacichthys aspro | reverse complement strand
TTAATCTGCAGTTTGAGTAATAGTACCTGAGAGTGGAGAGTAAGGTTCATGGCAATAAAAAAAAAAAAAAAAGTTCATCAAATGTTTAAATTAGAACTGCAAGCCCATGTTCATTTGGTCCAAAACACTGCCTACAAGCCTACAATGTTTGCTCTTCCACCAGTAGCAACATGGTAGAGATTGGCCACCATTTTAACATTAGAATGATACTAGAACTGCTACTGCTCTCCAAGAACAATGTCAGCTTTAGCTTGAAAGAGAATTAACCAAAACGACACACTTCACTTCAAGGTGTACTATGAAACATCTTAGAAAATAATATGTTGTTACTTACCCTACTTTGATGAAAGCTGCAACTGTGCAACCTCATCTTCTTCTTCTGTGGTGTTTTACGGCAGCTTGCATCCATGGAGTTGCATTACTGCCCCCTGCTGGTCCCACATCCTAAAAGAAGTCCTGTTTGTTTTAAAAGGTGCAAAAGTTGACGGACCTTTGAGGTTCCTGCTGACTCCACATTACACGATACATATTTAAGTCAGGTTCTTCTTTGCTCATGTGTGGCATCGTCCATCTAGTCTTTCTGATACATACTTAATACAATTCACAATATGCTCCACTGTCATACACTCAGGTGTCACAAAGTACCGTTAAAGTTTCTCTATTCTTTGAAGAGTGCTATGAAGATTGGTATGTCCTCTTGGTAGTCTTCTTATAATGACTTTCTCCTCCTGTTCCCTCCCCTGTACCTCAGATATATATATTTTTATATTTTTTTTGAAGTGCATAAAGATGTCTTCCCCTTGTCTCTTGATCCTATTGCTGCTGCCATTTGATGAATATTTTTCCAAACAATGTCTTTTCCCTCTGAATGAATATGATAAATAATCTGAATAATAGCGTCTAATCTTGTGATGCAGAAACTTGAATACGGAGATCAAGTGAAGTAAAAATACACATGTAAAAATGAAAACAACCACAAATGGTTGGCCCTTTGTGAAACAAATCCCTCACTTCCACTCTGGTGCCCTCGGTCTGTAGTGCCACTTGCGGCTGAATGGAGTTGCCTTGATCACAGGGTAGGGTCTAACTCGGCACTCCCCTTCAGACACACTCCTCTGTCTGACAGGAGCAGGTCTCTCTGTCACCACGGTTACGCACCAAGCTTAAGTGGCAAATAATCTTTCATTCTGTGTGAATGAATGAATGAATGCAGAACTTGTGTCTGTCATGAGGAGCAGAAGCCAGTGATACACACAGTGAGTGACTCTAGCGGTGCAGACTTGCTCTGGAGGGTCTAATAAGCCACATGCCCTCAACACTCACCGGTTTCAGACGGCCCTTAGTATGGCTGATCTTTCGTGTGAACGCCCAAATCGAGGTAAAGTGAGCAGGACGAGGGTGCAGGGACCAGATTTGCACGCAGAGATTCAGAAGCTGGATTATGTGATAAATGATTGGATAAATGAATAAAAGAATGAATCATTTTTAAAGCAGTAATCCTCTGAGATCTAAAGTGGTTTTAGGTTGATTTTTTGTGTCTATTTTATATTTTATTTTATATTTTATTTTTTTACAATAGATTTTCAAACCATATTTCGTAAATTCATTAAGGGCATAAGGAGCATAATACCCAAATGCTGAACTGCATTAGCTCATATTGTTTTATTTTATTTGAGAAAAAAATGTTGCATTCAGTGTCTAAAAACTCACTGGTTGTAAATAATAAAAAATGTAAAATAATATGACTTTGATTTTTTACCCAGGTGCAATATAAAGATCAAATCATGCTATGACCCATACTATGCTCCAGAGCCTATGTATATGGTGCTGCATGTGAAGCAAAATAAAACAAAAATTAAAAAAAGAAGAGAAGATGTGCCTTCCCTTCATAAAAGTCTTTTAACTGCCTTTTACTCTCCCATTTCCTCCCACCAAATCTTCAGAGTCCTTTCCTTCCCTTAAACCTCACCAAGGATGAGCTCCACTGCTTGAGCAAAACAATCACTGGCTTTATTCTCAGCCGTAAACAATTTTGTCAGGATTACAGACCAGACTACATGTCACGTCCCAGTAGTTCACTTGTAAAAGCTTATTTGTTGCACACGAGAAAAAAAATATATTATGAATTTAAAAATCCCTGACACGGTTGGTAAATACACAGAGGTAATTAGGAGTTGCTAAGCAGTTTAGCGAAGATGCAGACACAAAGACGCTAAATTACAACTTCAGTCGCTGTGACGGGGATTGAAAGACAGGGTCGACTGGGGAGGTAATGACTTGAGACAGAAGTTGGATCCAAAGTACAGACATGCTGTTTGCTTGTGAGTTTGTTCCTCATTTTCCGACTGACTCATTGTTGTTTACCTACCTCCTGACAAGACAAATCATGGCCTGTCTGTATCTTCCATCTGCTCCCCAAACATCTTTAATAAGGCCCTTTCTCCAGTGTCGTGAGCTGGTGTGATTATCCGCAATGGTTAATGAATTCTGTCTTGCTCCTTGCTCGTGGAGTACTGAGGGCTTCCAGCAAATGATCAATTGACGATAGAGTTATTTTCTCACATCTTTAAATAAGACAGATAGATAATATAAAGTTTGGCCAGAGGCACTGGGACTATTTATTCCACTTTGGAATGCATTCGGAGCTTACCATTTTCCGTCAACACACACTCACAGAAACCACGGCTCGGGGTCAAACCAAATCAAGTCTAATGGACCAAGTTTTTGTGTTGTTTACACACTCTTTTTTCTCCCAAATGTCTGAGCTTTAAAGCCAAAGTCATATTACACAGTTTCTCGGAGCCTGTTCTTAATCCCATGCGTTCTAACTTTAAAGGTGGAGTCTGTAGTTTTGGTGTGATTACAATTTCAGTTCTTACATCCCTTCTATAGTAGTGTTTTAGTTTAGAAATTTAGTTCATTAAGGTCCTAAACAGAAGATTGTGTTCAATTAAAAAGCTGTGCTCAGGAACTTTCATTTGTTCACTGGAGCTTTGAATGTTTTCCAGATGCAAGGAGTGTTACTTTGAGACAGTTAATCACTACCAAAGAGTTTTGATTTATTTATTTTTTTTCCAAAAGTCCATTTTGTCTTACCCTAGTGCAGTGTCTCGTTTCACTAGGGAGACTTCAGTAATAATCAGCGGGGGGAAAGTGCCACTAGTAGCTAGAAAGGTTTGACTAAAAAAAAAAATGTTTTAATTTTTAATTAATTTTTTTTTTGCAACAAAATAAGCGGTGTGACAAAATGTCCACGTAGCGCTGACATCTGATATCAATAAATACGGACCGTAGCATTGGACACAGTGACCCCTGATACTGTTCACCAATAATTGTAATATGATCTACCTAGTGAGTGATATGTAGAAATGTGTATTGGCCATAACTGAGTGAGAGAGAAGAGAGTGGGCGCACCAATAGCAGGCCTCTTTATAGGCAGCAGTAAACATGGCCCATGTGATTCCTGTCATTTTCTTCAGTGGGACCGTGCCTCACAGAAAAAGGACAACCATTAATAGGTAACCAACAGTATCCCCACTTGGGGCTGTTAGGGGGCCGTTCCAGTTGGGTTAGCACCCCTTACAGACAGCAGGGCAAATGCACATCATACACATCTTACATTCTATATGTTCTGTGCAGTTATCTGAAACTCTGGGTTATTCTAAATCGTCCTACATGTTTAAAGACAAACAGGCTAGTCACATGATTTATAAATTATACTTTGCAGCAAGGTATGTTTAATCAAGATAGATGCTTTAAATTTTAAACAATAGTATAAAAGACTCATCTACTTGGAGAAAATGTGCATTTGCCAGAAGATTTGCCAGCGTGAGAAGCTCTCTGGCTCCAAAAACAGGGCAGAAGCTGTACATTATACATTATGCACTTGGATGCATGCAAACCCACACATACTTTTATGAGTCACATTCAGGTATATAAGCAATACTCATCTATACAGCCTCTCTAACATACGTTATACACACAAGAACAGACAGGCTGCAGGCATGTTCTGAAGAACGTTTGAACATTTTTGATGCAATCAGGTTAACGATCGTAATCCTATGTTTCAGTCAATTACTCAAATGGCTCTAGAAGACTGCAGGCACCGTTTTAAATAAGGTTCAATAGATCTGCCCTTAGTGTGGAGTGTTATGAAGTAATGATACCATTTCTGGAGCAGCCCACTATTTTTTTTTTTTTTCTCAGACTGTATAGCAGAAAGATGAACAGACCTAGACTATAGGCATGTTTTCATGAAATATAAAGCAAAAATGAAGCAAACGTTGTGCTGCAAAAAGAAAAAAATGCTTAATTGGTGCATTAAGGGGTGAATAAATTGTGTGTGATGTGAGACTTTCCACAAGCTTTTTTTTTTGTGTCTTTCTTTTTCTTGTGACTGTCTTTTTAATGTTAGACAAAGACAGCTGTATGTTTCCTATTAATAGCGCTATTATAAATGTCTTAAAATCATCAGTATTAGTTTTATTAAGAGTAATAGTTTTGTCTTCAATCATCCTGTATATAAATTGAAATATGAGTTATATGTTTTTGAAAACTGGAAACAGCTGTCAAAGTGAGTTGGACATTTGAAGAGTTTATTTGATAAGGGGGGAAAAAAATCCACTTTTTTTAAACTCTTTTTAAAATCTTATTTTCCCAAAATGCAAATTTAATGTGTTCATTGAATCACTACTTTTGCAACTTACTCAATATTCTTGTACTAACTACTTCTCTCTGGTGCTTTTCAGTGCAGCACTCCCACTAAGCATCCCATGATGTTGACCCCATCAGACGTGCTCCTCTTTACACATGCTACAATAGTACAAATTAGTCAATGCAGGTTTCAATCCTCTCATTCTAAAGTTAGGAAGGATGTTTGCTAAGTTTTAGAAAAAAAAGTATAATAATTCACATTGCATCTGCTACTGTATGTCTAAAGTAGTTCAGACCTTGTCCTGGTAGTTTTTCGCATACCAAATGTGTAGTAATTACCTTGGCTAAGTGTCCTCTCAGTGACAGTGGTGTTTTCTTTTGCTACATTGTTCAGAGTAATGCATGCATCTTGCTGCAAAACATATTGCTTTCCCAATACAGTATGTGTCATGTGTTCCAAAGTATCATGTTATCTCTGGACTGTGCACACCAAAATGGCTTTCAGGCTTCGCAAATATTTAGTGTACAATCTCTCTGCATCTTGGAATGAAAGGATTGTGCTGGGGCTCATGGGCAGTACTGCAGCCAAAATCTAGAAAAGGATGTCCTTCAGATTTTTTTCTTATACTTGTCTTGCCATCTTTAAATCTTCTTTGTAGTGTTTTGGTGCTCTGCCCCGCTCTGAGAGGAAGCATACTCTGTGCCTCTGACAGTGTTATTTGTCTGTTCTTTTCAGCTGCCTCCAAGAACACGATTTTTCAAAGGAGAATTTGGTTTCACAGGTTTGAATGGCAACAAAGGACACAGGGAAAACAAGACAGCTCCCAGACAGAAAGCAAACAGACTGAAGCTGGCCAGCAGATTTTTGCAGTGGAAGCAGTTTGTCCACAGACAAAAAGGAGAAGTGAGGAGATGAATCACTGTGAGCAAGATTAGAGTTTAGAGTTGCTTTTGTCTGTGAACATTGCACAAAACAAGAGTGAAGACTGCAGAATAAGAAAAAAAAAGTGACATGAAATACGCTCACTGAAGTTTAAACATCATTATTTTTCATTATTATTGTGGCTTTCTTATACAATCCTCCTCTGATTCTCACGAACAAGTTAATTATTTCACTGAAGAAAAAAAACAACTTTTTTTTGACCAAAAGGCATAACAGGGATGACTGGAGTTTCTTCACACATTACAATAAGATGTTTTGCTCAATGTTAAATTGTAATATATTGTGCAATGTGAGCCAATGCAATGTAATATTTTAGTATTCATACATATACTTAGCACTGCACTGGTTTAATTTGTAATGGAATTCTCTCCAAAGTTTTCTGAATCTCAAACAACGTCCCACGTCCCTTATGACGCCATTCTAACATACAAAGCTGTAATATTTTAATGACTATGAATATTCTTTACGCAGAGCAGGAAAGTAAAGACATATAAAATTCATTTCAGGCCTGGGTGAATTTGCCTTGACTTCTCTAACGGGGATTCTGTGTGTCTGCATTGTACTTTGCAGCTGCTGCACTAGAGAGTATGTGTATTAGAGAATTCTACCAGATCTGAGCTCATCGTCAGGGTCGTTACTTTAATCATGAACAGAAAAGGTTCCCTAGGTGAAGCTGTCATATGCTGTAAAAAGTCATTTATCACACAGAGGTTGTTAAGGCATACTTTTGGTGAGAACAAAATAAAAGGATTCTGTTTTTTATCATAGATTTTGTTGTTTAAAGGAGACAAGGGGCTGTTAAGCTAACTGTAGTTGCATCCAGTGTGTGTTTTCATGAGATTGAGTAAATATTCAACATAAATTGAATGGCAAGGCTGTATAAAAGGTTCATTAGACTAGATTGCTGTTGATAAGCTATTTCATCTTAATGAAAACCATGAAGCAAATGTTTCTGAAATTATCTTTGTGCATTCACCTGAAACAGTTAACATATGAACATTTGATGCGTGATGTGTGCATGGTTTTCATATTAACTGCAGCAAATCAACTGCAACTTGGACATGTATGGAGTCAGGGGCTAATTTTACAATACCGCCTTAGAAAACGCATTTGTGGTAGGGCAGTCTTTGTCTCTACTGACAAAACTGACACCTTTCCCTCAATTTGTCAGGTGCTTCTTCTCAAATAAAACGTGTAAAAACACACAGTTGGTAAATTATCATTATTGTGTGCAGAGAAGGAGTGGAGAATGGAGACAGATGTAGCAGCACCAAAATGTAATGACACATGAAGCTTAAAACTAATATCACTTTTTTGTCTACATTGCAGACCTCAGTACAAAACATCTCAGGCTTGCTCTGATGCAAATGTGCATTATTCAGATATTTCTAAAAATAAATGTGCTTCTGCAAAATGCTCTGGCTACCACATTTGATTTAGTAAAAAAAATCCAGAGGGAGATGATTCCAATTGTAGGATCAGTGAACAGTGAAGGCAAAGACAGTCACCTGAGAAAGAGATAAAGGTCTTTAAAGGGGATGGTAACGGGATGATACATGTCTGGTTCTGGACTTCTAATGGAGCAGACTAAATACCTCTGTACCCATGGGTCACTGTTCTATCTTGCTGTATGACAAGTCAGGAGCCACGAGAAGAGCGACGAAAGAAATAAAAAATCAGAGGGTAAACTGGCGAGGAACAAGTCAAAGAAAGATGGTGAGTTGCAGAGGAATAGGTCATGTGGAACATTGATTTGCCCACATTACCTTCCAGAGCAACGGTTAGACTCCACACATAAAGGGTCTGCTGGCAGCTCTGTGTCTGATAACATGTGTGACCTTTGGACCACAATGCAATGAGAGAACAGGGGTGAGAAAAGGACTGTTAGACATGGGGCATGATTGCCACATAGCTAAGAATGTGGAGGCAAAAGGGTTGTGATAGCTATCTCATAAATCCTCCAGTCTAAGAAGGGAAAGGAAAAAAAATGCCATAGGAAAACACACACACAACCTTATAAATCCTATGGAAACAGAGGCTATCTGAAATGATATTGGTGACCACTGACCTTACTATCCAGATGCAGACAATGTACCTGTTGGAGCCATCTCACCTCCAGTCACTGTGTAGTGCTCTACTGTTTGTATATGGATATTGCTGTACAAAGAAAAGATCCCCATTGCTTCATGTAGAGGCTATGAGGGTTTTGACCATCACGTCCTTCATGTCAACAGTTGTTGTACAAACTGGTGCACCGATGACTTACATTCAGCACAAAGTCGGAGTGCTATTATTTTTTAACACATAATCTGTAAGGGCTTCCACAGAAATCCTTTGCAGAGGGCAGATACTCTAGGTGAAAACTTGGTGACTGGGGTAAACCATCTGCGAGTAACCACCTACCACAGTGGAATTTTATTAGAGCAACACTGTGTAACAGAAACGAGTGCTCCCTTCTTTTTCAAACCAAAAACATGCCCATGACTGCCAGTCCTGCAGCAGCAAACAAGCCAGTCATTTGGTTGAAATCAGCTTTGAGAGGAACATGATGGATATCCTGGCCGGCCAGACCAGCCAAGTAATTCAAACCTATTTCCACAGAGATCTTTCCTACCTGACCAATCATTTATAAAGCATTTTATAAAAATGGAGTAGGCTGTATGTATTGCTTTAAATCTCTAATTGGTTGTATATTTTTCACTTTTCTGTATGTTTTATGAAATGTATGATAATTCCTGAGGGTCAGAGAATATTTTAAGAAGGGACAACTGAAGCACTGCTCTCACAGCTTCAGATAGTACACAGTAGATAGAGACTGTGGATGACTTTTTGCTATTAGCACAATAAATACTTGTATACTTTGACAGTTATGTTATTTACAGTGCAGCTAACTAACTAACTAACTAACTAACTAACTAACTAACTAACTGTGTAATCTGTCATCTTATCACTGCCAATTTAAGTCCAGTCCAAAGTATTGATTACCTTTTGTGCACAGCTTTTCTACCTAATCATTTCCTCTGAACAAACCTGATGATACTAAATACTCATTTTCATACTTCTTGACAATGTCACTGCTGGCAACACACGTTTCCTCCATCCCTGCCTCTGATCCAGTGTCTGGATGTCAGGTATCCTCTATCACTGTATTGTATGCTGCATGGTCATGGGCTTCTTCACTTAATGTGCATTTACATAATGTGCGAACAACCACACAAAACCAAACACTGTACAAATATTGAACATGTTGTGTGGGTAATTTTGAACTCATATAAAATCATCAGCTATGACTTAAATGACTGTAAAAGCAGTGAGTTTAATGTCTTTATAATATACAGTAACATTTATTGATCTGATGCACTGACCCAGTCCCCGTTTCATTGGCAACACTGGCACTTTTGTAACAAGCTGTTAAATGCCAAAGCCAATTAAGGTGTTTATAGGCAAATCACAGTGATTTGAAAAAGGAACAGGCTGCATAGTGTTGTGGAGAAAGCCTTGCTCTAATTACATTCAATGTAATTAAATTTCCTCTTGTCTTGTTCAGTGATTAGCAAAAAATTAGTCTAGTTAATTTGTCCGAATTAATGATGAACTTTTTTTCATCCCTTCTTTTGCAGAACATAAATTAATGTTTCTATGGATGGCATTCATTGTCTTCTGCCACCTTACCTAAAATAATAATTAGAAAACATAAAAAGGTCATTTAATGAGGGAGAAAGGGAGGTGTGTAAATTGCCTTGAAGGTGAAAGCTTACTAAAGGCCAGCAGCAAAAGCAGGTTAACTGCATGGTTAAAGTTGCATTGTGTAAAACGCTGTAACATATGGTATAAATAGTATACAAATAGTATACTTCAGTCATAAACGTGTTTAATAAAATCCAAATGACACAATTTGCATTTGTCAATTTTGGAAAAATAGACATGCAATGCCCCAGAGGACCGAATGCAATTGTAGTTTGCACTTTCACCACCAGATGTTGCCACAAAAAAGGTGTGGAAAAACTTTACCTTAAATTAAAAATAGCCAACGGACTCAGAGCATTAAATGGAAAGAGAGAGAGTGCATCCTCCATGACTGCGGTTCATCTAGCTCCAATGAAACTGTGGTTCAAAGACATGCTTGTTGCCTGTCAATAAAAGTTACGTCAAAGAAGATTGTGAACAAAGGAAATAATTAAACATAGTTCCTCCTGCCGTTGTGCTAACATCGACCAAGTATGTGGATTTACCTCACAGTTAACACACTTAACATGCAAAATCAATGTATTTTCACTTGACGTTTGTTGTTGGACTAATGGCTTTTTTCTGACAGCCTTGGACTCAGATGGTTTATTGACCTGAACACAGAGAATTGTCTGCTCTGTGCTCACGTCAATGCGATTTCTCAGCGTTCATGTGAGCCAACGTATTGATATAAACTAAGACCCCTGGGAGTGGTGTCTTTGGAGACAAGATTGAAGACATGATCTGAAGGTCATTGGTTGAGACCACTCTCTAGCTGCAGCCATTGCTCAAGTAATCTGGTACTTCAGTTGGATTTTCAAGACTGGCATAATTAGTATATAAAGACAGAATTTTGGTTTTTAACATTGAGAAATCTAATTCCTCAGAGGGATAAAATACAGATTAAACTGCATGCTGAAGGCATTAGTGTAGTAGTACACATAGTAATTCCAAGTGGTACCTCTAGATGGAGTGTCAGCTACTTAAAGGAAACTCTTAGAACTAATTGACCTTGTGTAATAAACATTTGCTTCAGTTATAAAAACGTGTTCTCAAAAATACTTTAGAGTGTTTAGTTTTTATAAATTTTGAAAAAGTAATTTCCATCGTATGCCGCCGTTGTTGTTGACGTTGCAATGCATTCTAGTCAGAAACGGTAGTAAACATATGCGATTTTTAAAGTAATTGGAAGTTTTCAAGTGCAACTAACAATGAATTTTAGTAGAATAGGACAATAAGAACATATTAAGCCCAAAAAGTGCTAATAGTCAGGGTTCCTTTTAAGAGTGGCACAAACCATTCCAATCAAATTCAGTTGTGGAAATGGGAATTTAAATCATGTTCTTTACTGTAACCACTAACAGGAATGGAAAATGTGGATTTTTATTTTGTAGTCATTCAAAAAAGTGTTTTCATGCTAATCTGACGTTTTATAAATGCAAAAATTGAGACTAATTTGCAATTTGTGTCGACTTTTGAAATAGGTGATGCAAACCCCTAGATTAGCTGTCTTTTTGTCTCATTTACTGTCCCTTTACATGGGTTTCACTTGGTATTAGCTAACTTTGAGAGGCTCGGTATGCACTTGAAATTTCAAATATGTGTGGGTGGAAGTTATTGTTATTGCCGTTTCACATTAGCATGGAAAGAACCGAACACGGCTTTTGTGAAATGTGGATGTAATTTTAGCCTCCCTTCTCTCGTGTAGCATATTTCACTAAACCACTGGTGTCATATAAAGTTTGTTAAACTTTAATGATCTTGAATGAAGTGTTGACATTCATAACTTCACCCTAACCTACTGCTGTCAACTTCCTGACCCTATTTTTGTCATGCAGATGTACGTGGTGCTGCCGCTGCCCGCTGTGAAATGAGATTAGAAGGACTCCATTATGATGTGTTCTAAAAGGGTCATCAGAGGCTAAAGTCTGTCATGGCCAATCACATCAGCCATTGGCACAGAATTTAAAAACACCGACCTCTTAATCATGACATGCCATTTGATATATTAGGTTAAAAGTATAGGCTAACGGATTGATTATTAGGACCAAAGGTGAGCCAATATCCAGTCGGCTTGATTTTATCTTCTTTTCCTTTTCGTTGTCATATCATAATAATACAGCAAAATAAGAAATTATAATTACATTTGGCTCCAGTGGTGGTAAATAAAAAAAACAGCACTTAACTCACACTCTGCATTAATGGGAAATCAATTCCCTGTAGTAGTCTCAATGTGATATACATCCAGATAACTGTTAATGAATTATAAATAAACCAAACATGAAAATTGAGTGTATAAAATAAGAGGTCGCCCATGTGCATGATTCCGGTCCCTTGAGTCTCACATGCGACGCCTTCAATTAATCGAATTTACAAACATCTGAGCCTCATTATTTCTCTGTAACTGTGTCTGCTCCATTGACATGCTACACTGTCACTATTAAAACGAATAAAATGCATTGATTTTGTGGTTTTGCTACCACACCATGATTTTTCTGTAAATCTACTTTTAAGTGTGAATCTCTCTATTTACCTCAGCAGCAATCATATTAAGCACTTCAGTGGCACTTCTTCTGACTATGTGTCCCAAAAATACTCATTCTGTAAGAGGTTGTTTACACTTGAACTCAAGTTATTTGTAGAGTAACACACATTTACTAGGTCTCATAAATTAGAGCTGTTTGCCTCAAGATTATAAGTGTCCTCTTAAAGCGTGGAAGGAGCAGCGTCTGGCAGGAAAACAGATTGGAGCTGGGCCTCAATAATATGTAAGTAACATGGAGAGGAGGCCTTATTACTGCTCAGTTTGTGTTGGGTCAGTGTGTTTCTATACAGACAGCAGCAAGATGCAAATACTTACTGCTTTGAAGAATGACAATTTGGTTTAAAAACATTACTTGAAATTCACAATTTTTTCAAAGAATTGTGGTCATTTTTTCACTGCACGATTCATAAAAAGCTACGTAGCTCTGGCAAAAAGTGATAAAATTTAATTTAATTTTTTGAATGGCTAATTGATTCACACTCAAATGCTTTATGTCAGTTGGGTAATATTTAAAAAAGCTAGAGCAAGCATTAATTTGTGCTTTACAAAGGCCATCAGAATAACTGCACTGTTCAAACACACTTTTATGTCATCCCCTTTAAAAAACAGAGTGCTTTTGTTTACCACCCGGGAAAGAGTGAACACAAACAGCATGTGGACTGACTATGAGTATTAATCCTAATTTTTTGGTGCAGATATGTACTGTATGTGTTAGTGACTGTGTTGTTGCCTAATGTGTGCAAATATTTCAAGTGTAGTATGTGCAGAAGTTTACTCATGACAAAAAATAGGTGTGTCGCCAAAAACAATTGCCCACTTTTAATATCACAGCTATTACATGCTAAGTAAGTTATAATATCATATCGCCAGGTTGCTCCCCTCAACTTACATGGTGCAGTTTCTCAGCATCTGACCCAGAGAGCAGCTATAGGCCATGTTTTATTGAGGCTCAGTGTTTAAGGTAAAAAGTTACATATAGATGCTGAAGAATAACAGACCATGAATGAAGGATTTGTTTTTCAGCATAGAATTCACTGCACATTGCAAATAAAAGTCTTGTCTTGTTTGGTGTTTGCAGAAGGGCACACTATTCAACCGTGCAAATCTCTTTACAATGAGCACCTTGTTGCTTTAGTCAGTTTTTTTCAAGGTTGAACCATGGGGATATTACCTCGGAGTGCATTCAGATTTTGGCTAGAGCTCCCAATTGGTGTTGTTAGAGTAGCCCGCATAAGTACAGTTTTTATTAGAGCCATAAAACTGCTTTGGGGATGATTCACGGACACAGCTTCTCGTCTCACCAAGGACCACAAACAGATTTGCTTTTACTTCAGAGAGGCAGCATTGAATAAACCAGGCTATTCTGTGCGCTGGCAGCTGTGCTGGGATTCTGGCCACATGCCTATTCTCATCTGCATACATACACACATCAAAACAGATAGATACAAGCCCACTCAGAGAACAACGCCCACGCCAGTGGTGATTTATATAACAATGTTTCAAACAAGAACACACACAAAGTCTTTTGCATTTCTTTGTGTCTAGTTCTCTTTTCAAAATGCAAAAGGCATATGGCATTTGGCTACTGGACTATGTCATGCATCTGAAATATATATATATGTCTGTCAATGCATGTCATACCAAGGTTGTTATTGACTATGGATACAAAATACAAACGAATTTAAAGATAATGATTACACATAGCTTCTTGTGGCCAGAGATGCAGTGATTAAACAATTTGGTTCTTCTGACTTACAAAAAAAAAAAAAAAAAATTGCATTTGGCAGTCCTGAAAAATAGACATTAATGCTCCTTAGAACACACTGGAAGTACCATTGTTTACTTTTCTAGAAAGGACAAACTGGCTGTCCCCATGCTTTACAAAGAGAGGAATGTGAGGTGCAAAATTGTAATCTGCACATGGAACATGGTGACATCTACAGACAAAGTTTTGGTCTACTCCATTTTCACTGTGACTTATTACATTTACAGATTTGTATTCAAGTTGAGGTAAAAAGTTTTGAAGTTTGGATAACAATAACATCAACAGCCAGGAAAAACTGTAGTGTTGTTTTTCCATCATGAGAGAAGAAGATGAGACAATATTACACGTTGGAAATAACCTAACCTCTTGTGGGCCTATACAAAATCTATTGAAAAAAAGTTACGGCACGAATTGGTTCTACCAACACTTGGCTATCTAGTCTGGTCAAACCACAGGTGGGCTCAGCTGGATGCCTCAAGAACTGATTAACACAACGCTCTCCCTCCGGTCCTGGCTACCCTGATGCTACACAGGATATAGCAGGTGTCTCATTTGTGTCTCTTCACATTTCTCTCTCTGTTGCACACAAACCGACTCACCACCTGTTGATGAGCAGCTACAGAAACAAAGAGAAAAAAAAGAACAGAACATGAGTCAGTGTTTTAAATTATATCCTCATTACCTTAGTTGGCAATGACTTCAGTAAAATTCACCATTTGCTCAGGGCAAAGTCACACTGAATAGAAGGGCTACAAGTTCCACAAACCAAGGGGCTAGTCATTTTATCTAATTTGCGGGCATTCATTTTACACTTTTTTGGAATCTTCAGTATGGGTTTCTCAAGATACACTTTCAAAAACACAGCTGAGCCAAGAACCCCTGCCATGTAAAGCTCACAACTTCAGTGGATTTGCCTTTTGCATTGGCTCCAATAGACCTCCATGATATGTGGCCCAACAGTGTTAACACCTGATACTATGAATGACTGTCCATGATTGTCCAGCATGCTGATTGTAAGCCTTCTTCCTGCCTAATTATATACATTATAAATATATCCCACCAACAGATAGTGGGTTATAACCTGTAATCAGTGTTAATGTTGCCAAACTGTCACCTCAAAATAACATTATTCCCTTATCTTGGAAAACAAATGCCATTTTAAAGTTGGGTTGATTAGTTTTTGGCCATTTCTGAGGATAAAAGGGCAGATAGCTACACCATACCTTATTCCTTACCTTTTTTATTGCATGGCTAAATGCGATAAAAAGCAGAATAGCTAGATTGTGTGCTCAAACAAAAACATTCATCTCCATCCAGCATTGTTCAGTCTGCTCTAGATGGCTTTAGAAACAGGAACAAGAAGTGATGACACATCCTCTGGGTCCTACACAGCTTTAAAACTATTTTTCCAAGATATAATGCAATATAATGCAAAGGGTGTTAATATAAAGTTCAGAAATGTTGCTTTAAATGACATGTTCCACAGTGCAACTTTGAGGTCCATAGAACCCAATGGAAGAATCCATTATTTACACTTTTTTTAGTGTCCCTGTACCATTACTCACAGCAGACAAACAGAGCACTGCTGGGAGAGAAGCACATGAAGGCTTAGGGTTTCTAAATGGGTTGAAAAGAGAGGTGGCAACATGTCAGCACTAGATTACATAGAAAACTGTATACTGCATGCAAATTAAGGAAGATTATGATGTGATTCTTTGATGACTAACAGCAGGTTGTGTTCTGAGATTCATCTGGTACAGTTCCTTTGAGGTAAAGCTGTGAACAGCATTTGACTGCTTCCCCCGGCCATTGTTGAATGAAAACGAAGCATATTCTTGGGTGCGTTTGTGCTTCTGTTTTGTTAGGTAAGTCACTGTACAACTCCCGCCCACTTCTCAAATCCCATGCAGTGGGCGCAAGTGTGAAGTCACAGTTGAAATTAACCTTAAATTGAGCGTTGGTGTTGCTTGTTGTCTTTAACTCGATTTAAATATGATGAAAGCCTCTGTGTGAGTGTGTATGTCTACTGTTTCACCCACACCGAATGAATCACTCGAAGCTTGATAGACTAATAATTCATCTTACTCCCACTGCTACTGTTTTTTTTGTGTTATTATTATTTGCATAGCATTAGTGCTACTCAGTCTGCTCAGACAATGACAAATCAACACTTACTTAGGCTTTTAGAGAGTATCCTATTCTTTCAGGGTGGTGTCAGTCTTATGACAATAGAAATTAGTGTGAAGTAAATAAGATCAGCTCAATTGCTGAGAGTAGAGAAGTGACTGAGAATACCTAAATTAAATATTAAAGACACACAGCTCATTTCAGTTAATTGAAGAGCTCCAGGCAACATCTGCCGAGATGCTTCGAATGCCTTGGCCATTGTCACTGCAGACTCAAACAGTGTTTTATGATTTATCATTTCCATTTAGGCAACAGATATTTTCTCACTTAATCTACCATATCTATAGCCCAAAGCAGCCAAATGGAAAATCAGAGTTCATTTTTACCGCTGACAATGTAAGTCTTTGTCATGAATGGACTGGCTGTCAGTGCGTTACAACTTATTGCCTGGATAGTGGGATAACATTAACTCAGAGAATGGATTATTACCACTGCTTTAAGCAATGTAACTGTATGTGTGAGCATTTGAATTATGATACTGTTTCAGCAACAGCAACTGCCTAGTTATTAAATAAATTGTATTTGAAAGGAACTAAAATGTTGATGTATTTCCACTGAGTACAAAGAAGTGAGTAAATCCTGCTGTGTAGTGGTTCTACAGTCTGGGGCCATACACTGCTGCAATAAACAGTAGAAGAAGGTTATTGTTTCTGGCATATTCACAGCTGTGGGAAGATTTTTTGTAAAACACAGTTTGGACTTTTCTCTTGGATTTTTTTTTTATCATCATGATATCTTTATGCTTCATTTGAGAATACATTGCTACAATGCTAATTTTGTGCTCTGAAACCATTTACATTTATCAACCATAGCATGCTCTTGTGGTTATCCACCTATGTGTCAGCCCAGACCCATCAAAGTCCACACTCCACTATAGACTTTTGAGTATATACGGTGGGATCTGGCAACAAGCTGTTCGGATCAGCTCCTTTTAGTCCGGGGGGTTAAGTTGGGTTGCCACAGATTGGGACTTGTTTGTCCAGCATTTAACACAGATTTTCTGTCACAGGCTAACTTATTTTCTTTCTTTTGATCACTTTTGGACCAGTGTTTTTTAGCACAGAAGAGCTGCAGTTTTGTAGAAATACTCACCCACTCATCCAGACATCACACATTGCTCCTAAAAACAATCATTCTTATTAAGCTGTGGAAAAGGTAGGTACACGGTACACAAGTAAAATTAATATGCAAGTTATGTAAATGTATGTACGCTATCAACATAAAGTACACAAACGCTTTAGAACACGAACAAACTCATTATACACAAAAACAAATAAAGGAAAAAAAAAATCTTCTCAATCGAGGAGAAAATAAACAGTGATTATTCCAATGTATTCTATCGGCAGGACATCCACTTGATTTGCACTCCCATCTGTGACTGTTTCATGTGCAACAATTTGCCTCCTTCCTCATTAACATTCTGCTGGGGTCGATCACGTTCCAGAGATGTCCCTCTAAAGCAGCGAGCAGATGGCTGTTGATACCACAGTTATTCTCTACTCTTGATACTACAGTGGACAATTAGGGATTAGGGATTTGTTTATGTATACATAAGGCTTTCAGTCAAAATGGAACTAACAGAGTAGTACGCAGTGTTGATTGCATTAAAAAAATCATTAGACATTTCTGGTTCTCTTCTTTCCATTCTAGAAAATACATTAATGATGTGAAACCAGCTTTTTCTTTCTTCAAAACAGAAATCATTGATAGATATGTGGGAGGAATATCCAAGACCTGTCTCTGTTGTGCACTAACATCTGATGAGTCAGTTTGTACAGATATAGATACGGTGAAGTAATTAGAATCATTACAGTTCACAAATTTTGGGCTCATTAAATGTTTAAAGGCTGATTCACAGAAAACACTGACATTAACCATAGCCTAATGAGCTTTGTCTGGCTTGAGTTGTTCATTCATTCTTTGGCGCAGACAACAAATCTGGTTCAAGTGAATGGTCTACATTAAGTGAGGGAAAAATTAGGCACAATAGCTTGAGTTCAGTGCTCAAGTTTGTATTGAATTGGAGTCCTTCTAGTTGTTAGGTGCTGATGGTGGTTGGATGTCAGATGTAGGGAAGAAAAAATTGCTGCACACTCACTCACACATTCATTTCTGTCCATCTGAACTGCATCAGGTGGAGTCCACTTTCCTCCTGAAAACAACATCCTCACTCCATAACTCCACAGCAAAGACCAAAATGACACCCACATAAGGGTACAGCCAATATTCAAAACAGGATAAAGTACCCCATTTGGATCTTCACCTTACAGCCTCATCAGTTTCAAATGTTGGAATTGTTTGTGCCATCAGTGTAACTTCTTTCACTTTTTTGTGTTGCGATGTGGGTTTGTGGTGTCAGGATGCTGTTTGCAGCTTTGGCACGATTATTTTTTTTAGGAAGAGCGTATGGACTGCTCTCATTCTTTCTGAAGGACAGGTGTATCAAAACATTGTCCAGTGAATAAAGTCTCTCCCACACACATGTCCCAATTTTAGGTGTGCAGAGCCGAAATCTTTTGTCCACTTTTTTCAAGCTTTTTTTTTTTTTTTTGAGAAATTATAACAAGCAGCGGAAGATAAACTGTGAAATTGCATTTGCCCCCATTTTTAATGTGTGCTAGAAAACCAGGCCACATTTCCTCATATGTATTGCATGTTCTTATGCACTCACACTGAAATCTTTTAACACACTGAGAGACTTTACATTGATCACTGTGTGTATACTGGGATATATTTAAATGCTTTGTCGACTCGAATCCCAATTGCACTAAGGTACTTACTAATTTATAAATTAGCATTTGGGTCTCGACAAATGTCGGGACATCGACCGTACTTCTCTTTTTATCTGCTGAGAGAGCAATGTTTTTTTGTTGCAGTCTTATCTACAGACTCAGAGGCAAAAGCTGGGATTTACTGGGTCTTACTGAAATAGAGACATCTCAGTGGCAATGTTTTTTTAACCCACTTCAGTGAAAAGTAATCTGATATCCCATCTTATTTGCTGCCTTTTAGGACAATGGGCTGAAACAGATATCATGTCTAGTGGAGATATTATCTGAGTCATTTCCCTTCAGATATTCTTTACAGAGTGCCTTCTTTCCTCAGATGGCTTGTCTGCATTCGGACCACGACACTGGGGCTTGTTGGCCCGGCAACATCAGTCAATAATTTGGAAGCCACACACTTGAATGCACACAGATAATCTGTCGTGGAAACAAGCAATCATTCACACTTGGTGAGAAAGTATGCTTACTTTCTTTCCTTCAAGGGAACAAACATGATTGATTGTGTTGTCATTGGTGTAAATCAGTAGTTTTGTTAATGGCTGTATAACCAGTGTACAACTATTCTCAATGGGTGGCGCGCTACATCTTTACAACTGCTTGAATGAACACCCTGCAGGCAGCCTTTCATACACATAAATGTATTGTCCAGTAGCAGATGTTGTGCATCACTAAAAGGGGAACATTGAGTTGACTTGCATGTCCACACACTCCAAAAGCAGTAATGTGACAAAACTTAGGGAAATGAGGAGAACAATATAACATAACCATAGTTAATTCATTTTTCCTCCAATTTTAAAATGCCAAAGTGTATTTGCAAGTCAGTGTCATCAACTGATACAAAGTCACAGGGCTAAGGTTGACTAGTGGAGATCACACAGAAATATTACATCACAAAAAGCATTCTCTTACTATGTAGGGCATTCTCTGATGCTCATGCAGTTTTGTAGTGGTGACTAGTGAACGTAGTGCACTCAAAGTGTTCTGTAACACATGATCAAAAGTAGTTAACTGCTGTTGAATGAACCAAGCTAAAGTCACAGCTTTGACCAATAGAGTTCTCATGTGACTCAGTGCGTTCTATCTCCTATAATGGCAAAAAGCCAGCGTAGATCTCAGACTGTTGGACTTTATTAAGCATTTCCAATTCCACAGTTACTGAGCTTTATGCCACAAAACTTCAGTTGTTTTATACACCAGGCAAATGTTTATAAAAAAAATAAAGAAATAAAGAAGCTGCAGTGCATCTCCTATCGCTCTATTCTTTGGCTATGTAGCAAAAGTCACAACAATGAAAAATATGAGCTTAGATTAGCTTATATCCATATAGTGACAGGACTCTAGAACAGAAGGGTGTTGCTGATTGTAAATCTAATGAAATAAAACAAACAAACAAAAAAAACAAAAACAAAACAAAAACAGCACACTGTCTTGCAAACTAACTCTGGTTTTAATTAAGTCTTCCAATGCTAACACCCATTTTTGCTGAATTGTGAACAAATTGCAAGTCCAGCAAAGTACAATGGATGCTGTGCAATCAGCGGCTGATTTTGCTGTGGGCAATCAAAGTTTGTCCTTGAAGGATCTACTAATTTTCTTGCCCTCATTTGAAAAGACCAATGAAGTTGCATTCTAACTAGTTAAAGTTTGGCCAGTAAATACTGCTGTTGTGGAGTCATGTGGTTCTTTTTTATGGAAGTCCTTGTCACACATTGCAAAAAAAGAAAAAAAAAAAAAAAGAAAAAAAAGTGGTACTTGCATTCTATTGTAGTTTTTTATTTTTTTGTATTATTTTTTTCAACTTGAATGAATGTGTTGTTCCTTGATGATATGATGAATGATTTATACCACAAGTCTTTTGAAAGCTCCTAAATTATTAAAAATCCATTAATAATAACACCAGTAGAATGAGTTTTGTTGTAAATACTGTAATTATTTAAATCAGTGGGTGTTATTTTAAGGAGGATGATAATAATTAGTGTTTTGAACGATGATTAAAGAGATGTGCTTTTATTATTCCTTGTCTTGTGCGTGCTCCGGGGAGAACTGGCACCAGTTAGACTTTTGGTGCACAGCCATCCTTTGAACATCAGAGGTCACCAGCTGTTCTCTACCAGCTTCCTTCAGGCCTGATTAGACTCTTCCCAGTCCAGCACTCCTCATTCGCCAAAAATGTTGGTTGATTCTTTTTACTGTTTGTTTTCTTCGACTCCTGAAACTGTGTGTCACTGGTTCACATCATTTCAAAAGGAGGTGTTGTCTTGTACTGCCTGTAAAGCCCTTTGAGGCAATTCATTGTAATATTGCAATAAATAAATAAACATAATATTGATATACTAGTGTGATCATTTTGTAGTGTTATAGTGTGAAGGCTTCTTTGAAAACCTGGTGCACAATAAAAAATTTTGCCAATACCTCTTGAAAATCCGGGTCTTGGTCTGTTTCCAATTCCTGTACGGTTTGATTGATGCACGTCTAAATGGACCAAAACAGGAAGAGTAACATTAAAATTACAGTTCACCGAGAGCGGAAAGAGGGAAGTCTTTTGGAATTAAACAAATTAAACAGAGGGCAAACATAGAGCAATGAGAAGGTAAAATCCCTTAGAAGAGTTTGGTGCAGGCTCATGTTGAGTTCACAGGAAACATTTAATCATTTTGGTTCTTTTAACATCAGTCCAGTCAGACTGAGCCCTTATCCACACACTCTTCAGTCTAGTGTGTCTGTTGTAAAAGTCCAGTCTGTTGTATCATTTGGTCCAGAGCTGAAATTGCTGCCGTGAACTCTAAGCAGACCAGCAGCTAACCAAATGAGTTGTTTTCTGTTTTGATCCAAACCTTAAGGAAGCTTAGTGATAAATGTTGTTGTAAATTTTGGAAATGTTTGACATATTTGTAACTGTTTTGTTTGTTTTTCTTTGCACAAAGTGTTACAACCCAACTGCTTGGGGGAAGAAAGGAAATAACACAATGGTCAACTAAACAGTTAATTTATTTTTAAAAAAGGGCTTGGGGCAAGTGAAATGTGCAGGGAGTAACCTAAAAAAGACAATAAAGATGAACAAGTGCCACACGAGTGCTACTTATAGAAAACAAAGAAAGTACTATAATAAAAGGAGGCTCTTTCTAGAGTTTTGAAAATCTCACCCACCTAAATCAATCCCAAAAGAACAACAACTACACTGTCTATCCAAACATAAGTACAACACAAGTAGCACCAGGGGTCTAACAATAGCACAGGCTGCTAATTTTTACAGGGTGCACACTTCTTCCAGTTACCACAATACACAAACGAAAGTGGCTAGTGCCCGATTGTCAAGAAACAAAGTCACAGCAAATTTAAAGTATGGGTTGAGTTTATGAACAGACAGAAGGTGACGATTGGGAGCAATGGACCAACCAGAAAGCAGACTGTAGCACAAGGAGCCAACCATCAAGGAGAGTCAAACCCGGCCACCAATCACAGAAAAGGACTTGCACATCAGGAGTTGCATAAACAAATATACACAAGAAATCAGCAGAAGACACAGAAGGGACGGGAGAAAGACTCTTGGCCATAACAAAAGCATATTATAGAAGTTTTCACAATATTTTAAAGTAAGTATAACTTCTTCTTCTTCTTTTTTTTTTTTTTAATCAATGGCAAACACTAGCAGCTATTGAGGCCTAAATACCACAGCACATTTTACATTGACAGACTACCAGAAATACCAAAAGGCAGTACAATGCCCGTACAAGCTCATTCCAGGGACACATATAAACACTGGCCAGCAATACAAGCACGCATAAATCCCCACAGACTAAGGAGAAAGGTCATTCTTGTTTTTTTGAGAGAAAAGACAATGTTTTTTTCAAACAGCAGTAAGCTACAAGAACCAAGAGGATATGTGATGTTACTATAGCTACAGACAAAGATCACCAAACTTGACATTCAGGGTACAGATTCAATGTGGTTTTGGAGCTGGAGCTTTACTCAGACTATTAAACAGTTGGCCCGGTGGGAGGCTAAAGTCTACCTTGTGATTGTGCTGTAGTCTGTCACTGCGCATCTTGCACAAAATAACCACATGATTATATTATGTAAATTTCATATCTGTCTGTTGAAAGTGGCAGTGATTAATTACCATGTAAAGGCAAGGCAGAGACATGCAGATATTATTTTATGGTAATGACAGATGGAGCTTGTACCTTCATGATTCACAGTGATTTAAAAAAAAAAAAAAAAACAGTTACTTATTTTTGTTTTTAGTCAAATGATTAGAACTTGCAGAGCACCACTTTTATTGTTCTCGTGCCCTTTTTTCTGCAGCGTTGGTACAGGAGTGAACAGAAGTGCAAATGAAAACAATGGATCTTTCAGCATCTGTTATCCGTAATAGCTGTTTATACAATGATTTATCAATATGAACAGAGAACTGCCGCAATTCTACAGTATGAGTGATCCAGTTCCACATCTGGTGGGAAACATGTTGGCCTATATAGCGTCGTATCCGTCCGTTGAGAGCAGGCCTGTACAGTACCGTTGCCTGAGAAATGACAAGACGACAGATGCACACATATCTCGCAGGCTTGGAGGCACATTTCACATGGCAAAGTGCCATAGAGGGAGATGGCTGCTTTCCGAACATGCAGGATGCACATAACGTTCGCCTGCACTCATCTAAATGCATGCATGCATTCAGAGTCGACAAAGTCACCATTTCATGTGTGTACACCTACAGACTTGGAGAGAAAGACGATGAATATGTTGATGCAGTCGAACTAAAGCTCCTATTTTGGTTCATCATTTAAATGCAAAGCAAGGCTAGAAAAGACACAGAAAAGACTGTGTTTACCTTAGAGCATCATTCATGTTGATTCATCATCACATTATAAACAGGAGAATAGTGGACTGCACAACTTTGATGTCACCTATATATTAAACTTACAATAGTCTTGGAAAACCATAAATCACACATGTCAAACTCAAGGCCTGGGGGGCAAAGTTTTATGTGGCCCTTTGATGCATTTATTTGGGTGTATTTTTGGCACTGTTTTAATTAGATTTGAACAGGTTTTAGATGGATTTGATTTTTGTTACAAAGAAAAAAAAAATCTGTTCAAATCCAACCACAGCCTGTTCAAATCCATCTAAAACCTACTCAAATCTAGTTCAAATCTGGTCAAATCCATCTAAAGACTGTTCAGATTCAACTAAAACCTGTTCAAATCCATCTAAAACCTGTTCAAATCTAGTTCAAATCTGGTCAAATCCATCTAAAATCTGTTCAAATCAAATTAAAATCTGGTTAAATGCATCTAAAATCTTTTCAAGTCCAGTTAAAACCTGTTCAAATCCATCTAAAACCTGTTCAAATCAAATTAAAATCTGGTTAAATCCATCTAAAATCTGTTCAAATCCAGTTAAAACCTGGTCAAATCCATCTAAAACCTGTTCAAATCAAATTAAAATCTGGTTAAATCCATCTAAAATCTGTTCAAATCCATCTAAAACCTGTTCAAATCAAATTAAAATCTGGTTAAATCCATCTAAAATCTGTTCAAATCCAGTTAAAACCTGGTTAAATCCTTTCTAAAATCTGTTCCAATCTGTCTTAAACCTGTTCAGGTCCAACTAAAACTAGTTCCAATCTATCTAAACACTGTTCAAATCCAACTAAAACCTCTTCAAATCTATCTAAAACCTGTTCAAATCCAACTAAAACCTGTTTCCATAAAATGAAGAAATTAACCTTAAAGATAACTTTAAATGAAGAGGAAATCTCACATTCAAAATTCAATAAAAGCCAATTGTCACCATCTTCAACCCCTGAAAGGATTCTACTATTGTGGCCTCTCACCACCTTGAGTTTGACACCATTGCCATAGCAGTTTGTAAGTGTATTCGGAAAAAGAGGAATTTAAGAGGCAGGATTAGATTTTGTTTTAGCTAGTAATGCTAATGGCTAGTCAAGCTAATACAAACAAAAAATGCATTTGTGAGACACATTTTAAAGAAAGACTGCTCAGAAAAGATGGGTCTAGCTTTATGCCACACTATACATGATTTTCAGGATTTGTGCCTGGCAACTCCACTGCTGCAAACTGTGTGGGGACTGTGTCAATATTTATTTTACAATATCAGATGTGTGGAAAATTGTTTGGAATTGGTGAGATGTGTTCTGGCAACGCGCCCCTGTCACAGAAAGGAGTGTCTGGTCAGCTGGGCACACTGTGTGGAAGATTGTTGCCATTGGTATTATTCTTTTACATTTCAGAACCATCAAAGCAATGGGAATTTGTAGGAATTGTTTCTTTAATTGGGAAATAGTACATGGAAAAACCTTTAAAAGTGAAATCAAAAATGAGACCTGTATAAAAAGCAATGTTAAGCTAGTCTTAAGTATTCCATTCATCTCCATTTGCATCCATCAGCATGGGTTCCATAAAAATGTCTTGATTTTGTTCAAACAGCTAAAGTTTATGGCTCCTATACTAGACTTATTTAGGTTATTAAAGTTTATTATTGAAGCTGCTCTGTTATCCATGCTTAAAATTTGTAAATGAACTACTGTATGTTGCTAGATATTTTTGATTTTGATTTCAAGTAATGTTTATTTTCAGAAGATTGTGATTAGGGTGATTAGTCCAGAACATCATTAAGAAGGGTTTGTACTTTTAAGCACAACATATTTCTGGTTGTGCATTTTGTCTCACAGAGTTATGTGTTTGCTTGCCTTGGTGTTAAGAGTTAATTCTTAGTGTGTTGCACTAGCTATATTAGTGTACACATGTAGTATTGTCTAAATATCCACAGTCAATCACCATATTAAAGTCAGAGAGTGCTTGTGTGTTTCTGATGTGCACACGTACTGTCACAAACACACAGCCTCAGTGTAGTTTAAATGGAATAAAGTAAAATTGCTTTGATGTCATCCCCCTTTCCACATTTCAAGGAATTGTTTACAGGAAGCACAGAATATTGACCCGACAGGACTTTGAAGACTAAAATGAAACAAGGCTAAGATAGCTCAATGACCTTTAAATGGCTATACGTAGATATTTATATGACAATCTGTGCATCAAAGCATGTGATTTCATGTGAGATGGTTACTGTGAAATGGTTATTTATAATTTGCACATGAAACAGGTACTTTGTAAGATAACTGCGTCTTTAATCCCTGATATCTAGCATCCAAGCTCACTCCATCACATTTTTATTTTACAGTAAGAGGATCAGTTACAGAGAATTGGGTAGCTACAATCACAGAGTGTGTATGTGTATGAATGTTTATGTATACTGTTGTAATGCATTAAAGCGGTGCCTGGATAAATGGGTGATGAGATTTAGTCATTTGAAGTGTTCCACAAAAACATTTTTTTTATTTTTTTGCCTTCTCTGTGTCACTATCACTGTCACTTTCACTTACAATTAAGATGTGCAGGAGATGAAAAGCCTCCTACAAATAGAAAAGAAAAATGGTTTAAGAGTACACCTTTACTTCCATCATTTTAAAGGAGAACTCATATACTGTTGCATGTTGGTTGCAGCAGTGCAGCCAAAAGCAAAGATTGTGAAACTATAGATTTTATTACTTTATAGCATTATATTATACATTATACATTGTCCACTATGTGAGGAGAGTCTGGATCTGAAGTCAAAGAGAGTACTTACCTTTACCTGCTACCTTACCATTACGAGGCGATGCAATTTTATCCAACCGTTTTACCAATACTAATGTAAGCAACATGGCATTGCTCTGATTGGATAAAGTACCTGGTGGCATGTGGTTCATCCAATCACAGATCAGGTATTCATCTGAAAGTACCTGCCCTTTTTCAAATGATTCTGTCCCAGATTGTACTGTTTTGCAGACCACCTCACCAGTCATGATACTCTTACCATACAACACTGAATAATAATAATCCTACTCTAACTGAGTAATGTAGCTTCAATGCTCATCACATTGTATAAGTGCACATTTCAACTCCTTGCAGTTTAAAAGCAAAAACTCCTTAAAAAGATTTTAAAACATAAAATGGCCACATTTTTATCAACAAATTTGAATATCTCTATGAGTTAGCCCTCCACAGAAACAAAATTGAGAAAAAATCATTAATTAACTACATTAACACATTTCAGCCTAAATAAGTTTCTGGGGCTTAATGAGAATGCTGAAATGCAGTCAAGCCACAGTCCAGTCATATTTTAGACTATAACAAAAATTGTGCGGTGTAAAAAGCTGCCAGAACTTCATGGGAAAGTGTATTAAATGAATAGACGAGGTTTATTTATTAAATTTTACTTTAAACTGAGACAAAGCTTTCCTGTATCCCAGATAACAAACACTTGAATATAGAGTATGATGTGGTATGCAGCCAAAGTAGAAATGAAAAGTCTTTTGTTCCACACCATGTACAAGTCTAAAACACATGTAAATTAGATGTTTTACATGACTAAAAATATGCTTTACAATGTCAGTAATAATGATATCAAAGTGATGGGTGTAGAAAGTTTAAGCAACAAAAACAAAGTCAGCCAAATGCGAGGGGAAACTTGGTGCAGCTGGCTCATTAACAGTCACAGCTCATTAGGATCAGCTTAATCAAAATTCAGAAACCATACCGGGCACATAACTAATTACAAATACTGCACACAGCACAATGAGAGCAAAAACAAGGTGTCTGTTAAGAAAGTATTAGAACAACAGCAGCCTTTCCCTGTAACAGACTTCCACTCGCAGCATCTTCTCTGTCAACGGGTCATTTGTTTGTCAGGGAATGTAGCCTGAAGCTTGGCTCTGAAGCTTGAGAAGAACACAGGGAAAGCAATCACTGGTGCAATTTTTTCAGCTGTTTTAATTGTGGCTCTGTGTGGCTTGTCATCATTGTGAACACTGGGCTGTTTTAGAATAAATCAGATTTCTGTGCATTTTAAGAAGCCTATACATGTACACTGACTTCTAAGGGCTTAAAAAGAGGGGAGCTGGACACAGTTCTTTTTAACTCTTACTGATTGTGGAATAGGGATTTTTAAATGTAGGCTGTTTGGGTTGAATCAAATGCTTTTTAGATGAAAATAATGATGCGAAGGAAATCAAGCTGAGCATTTCAAGGTCATTTTATGTGCCTGA
The DNA here is from genome assembly GCA_036850595.1 of Rhyacichthys aspro. Taxonomy (NCBI): domain Eukaryota; kingdom Metazoa; phylum Chordata; class Actinopteri; order Gobiiformes; family Rhyacichthyidae; genus Rhyacichthys; species Rhyacichthys aspro. The sequence continues at coordinate 19,597 of JAWCTZ010000336.1, read as the reverse complement.
AGTAAAAGCGTGTTGTTTTCATTGTTGCCTTTTAAAACACATAACTGTCAATACTGCCACACCGTTGGTCCAGCAATAGTTAGCAGGAAATTGCAGTGCCCTGAGCAGGACAAGATGGATTATCAAGCAGTTTGTGAACTCACAAATCCTGCAAGAATCCAGCAGCTGCACAAGGTAACTCACTCTCTCCGTTAATGTGAAGTGCATCTTTATTGATGTCCTCCTTCAGCTTGTTGTCCGGATGCATTCCCAGGTATTTACAAGTTATATTTATCAAGCTATAAATCCCACACCAACAGACAATAGTCAATACATGCTAATGACTCAAGCATATAAAAAAAATCATTATTTCAGAAGAGGACGCATTGTTGTAGTGTCTTGTATTACATTGCTTTTTTTAATTGAGTGAAACTTGTCATACAACTGCCGTACTCACTGATACAAATGAGATAAGTCGTATTGTGTATGACATCTTTAAGGAAACTGGTACTTTACTGTGAATGTGCCTGTCAGGACAGGCTGACAATTTCAAAACCGTGGAGAAAAAATGATTTCTGTTTTATGTATTGTGCAAAAACAATGGTTAACATGAAGTCTTTACAGGTTTACTGATATTGGAAAAAAAAAAATAATATCCACACTTTTTGTCAAAACATTTTTTTTAATGATCCTTGTTAGTTTCATCACATTTCATTTTATTTTGCAATTCCATATTAATATTCTTGCTGGACTTTCACTCTGCAGTTAACAGTCCTGGCTGACTGAAAGAACTTCAATAATACCAGCTTACTGTGCCTCATTACACAGTCTGGCTCTTTGAAAGTAAATGAGCGGTGGGTTTATTGTGCAAGGTCTATTTCGAGAATCCAGTTCCTTTCTGATGACAGAGACAGTGTCGTTTACCTAAAGTCTAATAAGTCATAAAACAGACGGACGTGGAATAGGTCCAGCACTGCCAGCTCCGATCATTATTTATCACTGCGAACCGTTGTCTGCTTCTCTCCATAAAACATAAAGCACTGTTTAAAGACCAACCGCTATCACAACAACTTGAGCCTCAAGTTAAACTGCAGATTGCAAAACATTAGTAGTTAATGTCAGTGTAGTCACTGTCTTTCCACCATCTGGAAACACAGTGACTACACTGACCTTGGCAAGTACATGTGTGTACAACATGAACCAAAAGTGATAGTAAAGAAGCCTTTGCACAGTATATGAGTAAAGGGCAATCGGGGCAACATCAAACATTATCAATACAGATAAAAATGTGCCATTTTTAAAGCTTTAAATGTCTATTTTTTCGAGGTAGGCAATTGAATAGTGTTATCTTGATGAGATTATGCACAAATCACAACATATTCCACTATTTAACATTTTACCAAATGCACCTTTAGGTCAGGCTCCAATATGAAGTAATGTAAATAAATGGATATCTAATTTAGTTGAGCTTTTTATGTCAAATGACATGAATTTGCTAATCATCTTTGTTCAAACTTATATGTGTTTTATTTTATGGATGGATAGATGTATGGATGGTGAGGTATATGGTTCCATTGTACCTTGTTACAGCGGGTGTCTTTGTTACTACTGTATTAAGCATCTGTTATGGATAAGCTAACATATCTTTGCCTCTAGATTTCTATTGAAAAGCTCTAGAGAAGCACTGGGGAAAAAAGTGGAGAGGGGGATAACAGACTAATGGTAGCCCCAGAAACAAGAAATATGGAAGCTCATCAAAGGGTTGCAGTGACAGTTTTATAGCATGACTCTAGCCCTTGGAGCCTCACATCAATATGATACTGGCTCTTTATCATTCCCTCTGTCCCTTCTACCTTCTTCTTCCACATCTCTTTTTATTCGACAATTCCCTTCATGCCTTTCCTCTCCTGCCTTCTCACCCTTTTGTTTTATTCTCCATTCCTCCTTATTTTTTTCCTCCTTTATTTCTGTTTCTTTTCTCAGCAGCAAGTTAAATAAATAAAAGATGAGGCTATGAAAAGAAATGTGTCCATCAAGGATTCTTACCAATTCAGTCTCCCGCCGTTTCCTCCTTTCTCTTCGGTGGAGTAATGCGCCTTTCACTGACTACGTCTTGATTACCCTCCATCATTTGTCCTGATTCCACTCAAAGTAAACAAATCACTAAAATGATGTTGATTCTTGAGAGGCTCTCTCTGCTCTGTGGCATTAGCAAAGCCATGTTTTCAACTAAGATAAAGGTCTACAGTTTCTACATCCAGGTTGCTCTAATAGGCTTCATGTTCTGCAAACCATGCTTATGAGTTTCATACGGACCAATGATGACACCAGTTGACCTTTTACATACATATATGAATGAATAAAGATGTGTAGAGTGATACAATGTAGTTGCTACATTTGGTTACCTTAAAACCATGTAATTTACACTGCTTTTAGTTTCATAGACACATTTAGAACTTTGAGTATCTGACTCTGAGTACTCCTCGACAGTTAATGGACATGCACCTACTTACATGTATATATATATATATATATATATATATATATATATATATATATATATATATATATATATATATATATATATATATATATATACTTACTTATTTATTTATTTATTTTACATGCTCTTTATGACAAGAACATTTATAGGGCTACAATAAATAATTTTATTTCTTTTTTTGAGGTAAATTTTGGGGGCTTTTTGGGGTTAAGGGGGGATTATTATTATTATTGTTGTTGTTGTTATTATATGATTATTATAAATGTTTCTTCATTTGACAGTCAATGTAGACAGAAAGAAAACAGGGTTAGAGAGGGGAATGACAATGGGAAAATAACCTGAGTCAGAACTGAACCCGGGTCTCAAGTATGTGGTATGCACTCTACCAGGTGAGCTATTTTATTTTATTTTTTTTGACATGCTCTTTATGACAATGAGAGGCTTTATTGTGACTAAACTAAAGAGACATTATCTGAAACAGTTTTCTCAGTCTTGCTAGTGCTCATCTTGAAATAAAACCTCTAGCCTGTTGTATCCAGTTTTACTCATAATGTGCAACTGGTCTAACTTTGTCAAGCCCCTTCATTCTAATTACTGTTTACTGCTGTGTTCTAAGTACACTGTGTGGATCCAGTGTGTTTTATTTCCTGGCAGCCCTCGAACATTTAAAATGGTCTCACAGGCTTCATTGTTTGAAATTCCACACATGCTGCAAAACTGATTGCCTGTGTTTTGGAGTGCCTAAATGCTCCATTAAAATTTCGACTGCAACATTTTAGCCCGCTGATCCCATGATGCAGGCATAATGCGAGCGTTATTACCAGCGTGTACACATGAATGGATCCCAAACTCTCTGATGGGTGCACTGCACACATGACCCTCAAAGTCATTCAAATGATTACTGCATCAACAATAAAAACCACCTTAACCCAGGTTGCTATGGTTACAGAACTGCAGCAGAAATCTTTTAATTCTTTCTGAAGGGGTTTTTTTTGTTTGTTTTTTTCCTGCATATTAACTTCAACATGTGTCCCAACGGTGAGCATATTTAAGTTAACAAAGACAAACGATACTGTGTAGGGATCATGAGAGGAGACGAAACAAAGTGCATGCACAAAAAGAAAATGTAAAGAAACTAATGCTGGCTACTATTTAAGTGCAACACAAGAAAACTGCTTAAATAATAATAATAATAATAATAAGCAGCAGCCTCAAAGGCCCTGTCACCCATCATCTTTAGCTTTGTCCTGGGAGCATGCAGACGGCTTTTAGGCTATACCAAGCAATGAAAACTGGATGCAGCTCACTATTGTTTGCTACTGTTTCCAACAATTTCTTATGGAATATTTCAAAATAAGTGGTGCACTGTGGTAGAGTGATTAGTGCCTCACAGCAGGAAGGTTGTGGGTTCAATCCCCGAGCCGGCTGACTCTCAGTCCTTCTGTGAGGAGTCTGCATGTCCTCCCCTTGTTACCCTGGGTTCTCTCTGGCTCCTCTAGCGGTCAACTGGTGACTCTAAAGTGCCCCTAGTGAATGCATGTTGTCTGTTAATGTCTGTGTCTAAATGTCAGCCCTGAGACAAACTGTCCATTGTCCAGGGTGGTGGTAGAAGATGAATGAATATTCCAAAATCTGTTGCATGTAGTGGCTCGTCTGGAGCAGTGGTATGGAGTGTTAGATGGAAACTTACGCAGACTGGCGCACATTTAATTCCCTTTAACTTTGTCCATCAATGTCAAAATGAATTAAAATAAAATGTACTATTGCTATTTCAAAAAAGAACTGAGTCTACAAATGAAAGTAATGTTCTCTGTGTGTCCATGCTTTTTGGTCAGAGGATTTTTTTTATTTTTTTACCGCACAAGTCATTTAGAAATGCTCTATTCTTGTAGCATGGCCCTTCACTCTCCCCTCCCCTCCTGTTCAATATAATTCTCCCCTCTTCTATGTCCAATTGCAATTTTTGCCCCCAGTGAAGAACAATTAAATCGTCATGGCAAAACTGAATGTTATACGTAGTTGCTGTTGCACAGTGTGACAGGATCAAAAACCAAAATCCTGTTATGACCATTATTAATTTATTGAAAACATCTTTACAGAATCCTTACCTATATTACTAAGTCAGTAAACAACACTAACAACACATGCACACTTGCCTCATACTTTCTTTACAACACTGGAAGATGTTGCATGATGCTTTACCTTCACCACTAATTATTCTTGATCGAACCTTGAAACCTCACAATCAGTTATAATGCTACCTTGTTCAGTTTTTTTTTATTTACTTGGCTTGTGTAGCTCAAGGTCTCTTTTTCCAATCATGACTGCAGTCGTCTCGTCTTAATGCATCCTTTTCTTGTGTCGTTTTCTTCTTGCCTTAAAGTCTGTCCACCTCAAGCTCTATATTTATGTAATCTTTCATCTTGCACTTTTATTGCACTGCTTTTACAGGGTTAAGCCTTTCTGCTGTCTCGCCCGTTCCGTTCTGCAGCCTCTGTGATTTGCATTAAAGGAAATAAGCAATAAACATATGATTTCTCAGGCAGGGGCTTTTATAAAATATTTCCCCTTTTAAGGGCTGGGTTTCCTATCTCACTCATAAAACAAATACATTGCATGTTTATCACAGCACAGCCTCAACCTCCATTGTACTTTGAGAAGTATAAGTCAATAGGTAGTCACTCAAATGCATTTGTCTTTACTCGACACATGTAGGCATGTGTATGATTTTCACAACATCTAATGGCGAGCAGTACATGCTAATACATCAGCTACAACATCTGCTGTTTTGTCAGGCAACATGATAATACATACACGAGAAAAGGCCCACAACAAAACAGATAACAGGGAATCAGTAAATAAAAACTGAAATCAGAATAAAAAAAAACATGAATCCAACAGAAATGTACAACGGTAACATACAAATAAATGGAAAAAATATCAGATATCAGCAGATGTAGATAATCAAAACAGAAATTCATCATCATCATCATCATTATTCATTCTTTTTTTTTCTTTTTTCTACCGCTTAGTCCCGTTTTGGGGTCGCGAGTGGCTGGAGCCTATCCCAGCAGCTTTGTTCGTCGCAGGGCTGACACTTGTAGACTAACATTGACAGACAACCATTCACTCTCACATTCATTCACTAGGGATACTTTAGAGTTGCCAGTTGACCTATACATGCATGTCTTTGGACGGTGGGAGGAAGCCGGAGTACCTGGACAGAACCCACGGTGACACGGGGAGGACATGCAGACTCCTCACAGAAAGACCAGAGTTAGCTGACGATGTTTGAGTTGGTTACAATCAGCTAAGGATGTTTTGAGTTGGCCGGGATTTGAACTCACTAATAATAATAATAATAATAATGTGAAAGTATATCTATATAGACTGACATTGAGCTATCAATCACCCCTGGGCCTATGGAAAAGGAAAATGATTCTCATAAAAATAATATGTTCATAATATTTGGCAAAAATAACAAGAAAAAAAAAAATCTTTGTTAAAAAGGATGTCACAAGGTCTTTATGCTTTGAGAATGACATTACAATACAACACCAAATCTTTTCAATCTGACATAGTAGACAGCAGACACTTAAGGACAAAGTCTGAATCTCAGGGGTAAACACGTTTTGTTGTGACAGGTTTAAAATCATCCCAGAAAAATAAAGTCTTTCGAGAAAATAGCACCTGCTAACTGAAAATAGCTGCACAAGCTGTAGTGTTGTTTTGTCATAACCTAAAACTAAGTTCCCTTAAGAGCAAACAGCCAGTCCAACTGCAGCATACAAAATAATAAAGTTAGCAGGAGCTCACCTTCTGAAGGAATAACCCTTTGAGAAAATAAAAAAGTATTAAAGTAACTGCTATTCCTAATTTGTCCCCTTGGTGTTGCACTCTTTCTAGTAAGAGAAGAACATAACACAACACTTAGACCCAGAACTGAACAGAAGATGGCAGCAATGCAATTACTCTTTTTCAGTTACATTAACTCCCTTTGGCACCCTCATTGACCCAAATAGCATTAGCATCAAAGCCATATTGTAAGGGTGAGTTGGTGAAAACATACAGGCTGAAGGCTTTTGGCAACATTACATTATTCCTTTTTTTTAATGACTTTTATACTATTATTTTCCTGGTCTGGCCCACTTCAGATCAAAACAGACTGTATAAACTGAACTAAAATTTCACACACCCAGATTTCAGTACAATGCAGCATGGTGCAGTACATTCATTTAGAGCAGTGGTGTCAAAGTGGTGAGGAGTAGTTATTAGTTAATAGTAGTTAATAAGAATCCTTTCAGGGGCTGACAGATGGTGGTGATTGGCTTTAATTCAATTTTGAATGTGAGATTTCATTTTCATTTGAGTCTTACGAAAGTTATCTTTAACATTAATTTTCTCCTTTTATGGAAACAGGTTTAATACATTTCAACAGTTTTAAATGGATTGGAACAGGTTTTAGGTGGACTTGAGCAGGTTTTAGTTGAATTTGAACAGTTTTTCAATGGATTGGAACACGTTTTAGGCAAATTCAAACAGGTATCAGTTGGATCTGAACAGATTTTACATGGATTTGACCAGGTTTTAATTGGATTTGAACAGGTTTTCGATGGATTTGACCAGGTTTTAAGTGGATTTGAACAGATTTTAGCAGGATTTGAACAGGTTTTAGTTGAAGTTGCCCAGGTTTTAACTGGATTTAAACAGGTTTTAGATGGATTTTAAGTTTTAAGATGGATTTGAACAGGTTGGTGTTGTATTTGAACAGATTTGAACAAAAATTTAATCCATCTGTAACCCTCTGGTGATGGTACTGCTAATAACAGCCTTAAGATTCTATGGTAAGGGTTATCTAAATCTAGATTCGATGAGGAGGTTGGTTGTATTTAGATCCTACAGTTAAATAACTGGTAGACTCCACTCCAAAAGAAGCACTAAACAATGGGAATAAAGTTGAATTTGAATTAATGTATATTATTCAAGCTGTTCTTTAAACACAAATCTTAGTCAAGTTACAATCACAATGGTGTTTAACAGATTGTCCAAAACATCTGAGATCTCAGGAAAACAAAAGACAAAATTGTTCTGTCCAAATAAAATTAGAATTTCCCCTGAGTGCACTCAACTTGAAAATGTCCTACCGCCCCATAATACTCAGCGTCCATGTAAATGGTACCCAATAGAAACGTTGCAGCGCTGTTAGGTGAGGAGGTGGACCAAGGACCAAGGAACCAGGCACCAGGCGAACGAAGAAGAATCCGACGTCGATGAAACCAGGAATCGGACCCAGAAGAATCCTCTATAAAAAAACCAGTCTACAAGACGTGCAGAAAATTAACTACTGATCAGTCTTTCAATCATTTTTATCACTACTCAACCTAATGCTTGTACTTGCAGACTTGGAAGACAAAACCAAAGTGCAATAATAATATTTTAACTTAAATTGACATTCATATTACAAAAAATAAAAATGTTCCCCTCTAAAAGGCATAGAACACTTGCATAACTGGCTCTAATTACTTATTGCAATACAGTAAACAACATAAACTTGTGATATATATACACTATATATATATCACAACCACACTGACATGTGATTTTGTCCAGACACATGCAACTAGCAGGCACTGTCAATTGCATTTTCACATTAAACAAAAACATAAAAAATCAAAACAAAATTACTTTGGTAGTAATTATAATTACTGTCATAGCCTCAAAACATTACCCCGACTGGTTTTTATCGACAGTAAGGTTCACAACAACCTTCATTTACAGTGTCCCTTTTTTTCAATGACAGTAAAAAGCTAATATAACAAGAAATGGCGGTCATGACTCACCGAGATAACCACGTTTCAACATTTAGCTTCAAAATCCCAGCATAGTCCAAACATTCACAGGACCTCTCGTTTTTTTCACTCCGTAGTTGCTCAGCTTTGCTAGATGAACGCCAGAGAAAAATAACACGCGAAGAAGGACATTCTAGAGCGCTTTGGTACGCTGCCATCTAATGGTGGAATTAGGAATTGCACTTAAACTTGTTTTAACAAGCGCTTACATTAGATTACCTGTTAGGAGTTTATTGGGGTAAAAATAACAGGGTTACACCCTCCCCCTCTAAACTGCATGAGTCTCTGCATGCGCACTAAACTCTACTGGGCAACTGACGTTCGGGAATAATTTCTTGGAGCTTCCCAAAAAACTGACCAAGAGCAAGAATGAGAGGTTTCCCTAGCTCTTCATAAGTGAACTTGGGTGGTGGATGTCTGTCTCTGAGTGAACGTCTGAGCTCACTTTGTTCATCTCCAACATTAGCCTCTGAGGTTCTGTGAGAGGGTTCAAGACAAGTGCTTTGAGCATCGACAACATCTGGAATTGGTGTAGGGTCTGTGTGCACTGAACCTTGCAAAATGTCACTGTCTGGAATGTCTATGACAACATGGTCCGTCTGCAATGGGGACTGGTTCACAGCTCTCATTGTGTCATGTGACTCAAGGGGTACGACTGAGTTATCAAGACTGGTTTGGAGTTCTGGTAATCCGAACACACGAGCCATGGGATTCAGAGAAGACTGAGGGTCACCAGTGGGAGCATTTACAAGCTCTTGGACATAAGGTCCCCATGTCATGAAATGTAGTGGCTCATTCACATAATATCCATCATACTCCTCTTCTCCATCTGAAACATCACATTCCACGTCCTGACTCTCAACTTGTCGGCTTCTCAAGTGCATTTTGTGCTGTTCGCTTTGGTGTGACTTTGGCTCAGGAGTAGTGTCAACTGGCAGAAATCCACATGGTAGTAGTAAGTCCCTGTGAAGCGTTCGCTGAGGACCTTTTCCTGTCTCAGGCTTAACTACATACACAGGACCACTATCAATCCGTTTCACAACAACATGTATTGTCCTTTCCCATTTATCGGCTAATTTGTGTTTCCCTCTGATGTTGACATTTCTCACTAAGACACGATCTCCTTCTGCTAACTCGGCCGTTTTCACCTTGGCATCAAATCTGAGTTTATTCCTTTCACCTGACTTTCTAGAGTTCTCTGCAGCCAGTGCATAGCTTTCTTTGAGACGCTGGCGCAAGCTCTGGACATAGTCTGAATGTGTGGTATGGGTATCAGTTGGAGGTTTCAGGCCAAGGATGAGGTCGACTGGAAGGGTCGGTTGCCTGCCAAACATCAGCTCATAAGGTGAGTAGCCCGTTGAGTCATTCCTTGTACAATTGTATGCGTGTGCAACAGGCTTCACAAAATCTCGCCAGTGATGCTTATCCTTTTCCTCAAGGGTTCCGAGCATACTGATCAGGGTCCTGTTGAAGCGTTCCACAGGATTCCCCTGGGGATGGTACGGGGTGGTGCGCACTTTCTCGGCCCCTATGAGTGAACACAGCTCCTTGATTGTGTGGGATTCAAAGTCGCGTCCCTGATCACTATGAAGGCGACCAGGGAATCCATAGTAGACTAGGAAATTTTCCCAGAGAGCCCTAGCAACAGTTCTGGCCTTTTGGTCTTTTGTTGGCACAGCTACTGCAAACCGGGTGAAATGGTCCGTAATGACCAATATGTTTCTGATGTCACGATTGTCAGGCTCTATGGATAAGTAGTCCATGCAAACGAGCTCTAGAGGGTAGGTGGTCTTAATGTTCACCATGGGTGCTGCTCTCTGCGGCTGAGCTTTCCTTCGGAAACAGCGTTCGCATGTGTGACATTTCTGTTCGACTGACGCTTTCATTTTTGGCCAATAACATCTGGCACGAGCAAGGTGAAACACACGCTCTGGCCCTAGGTGACCAACATCATCGTGAAAGCCTTTGAGGGCTCTTTCTCTATATTTGATTGGTAAGACAAGCTGGTGGATTTCATTGCCTCTGTCAAAACATTTTCGGTAAAGAACACCATCAATGAGCTTGAGTCTATCCCACTCTCGAAGAAGCAACTTGACTTCGGGTGGCTCAGCTGTCATGGCTTTGAAGTGGGGCTTTTGTCCTTGTTCAACTAGACCGATGACTTTTCCAATTGACAGATCGTTTCTTTGTGCTTCACACCAGTTTTGTTTTGTCATACCAGGTAAGGTGTTCTGTCCGTCATCAGTGAACAGGTCAGGTAAGGAGGAGGCATCAACAGCAAGGGATTCGGCAAGGACAGGTAAGTGCATGGTTACTGAATGGCGTTGACAAACAGCCGAGACTGCGTCAGATGGAATCTCCCCCTCTAGAAGACGTTTTGTCATCGTCCTAATCCGTTCCCTTTCCTCCAGATAGTCATGATCCTCCTGAGGAGCTGCCTGGGGTCTCCGTGACAACCCATCTGCATCGCCATTGGCATGACCAGCTCGATACTTGACGTTAAACCTGAAGGTCGAGAGGGCCGCAAGCCAGCGGTGTCCGGCTGCATCAAGCTTGGCGGATGAAAGGACATACGTAAGTGGGTTGTTATCGGTTAAGACTGTAAAGTCTGTACCGTAGAGGTAATCAGAGAATTTTTCACAAACCGCCCACTTTAAGGCTAGAAACTCTAGCTTGTGAGTAGGGTAGTTCTTCTCACTCTTTGATAAGCCTCTGCTGGCATAGGCTACTACTCTCAACTTCCCATCCTGCTCCTGATAAAGAGCTGCTCCCAACCCCTCACAACAGGCATCGGTATGTAGCACATATGGGAGTTTGGGGTTTGCGAAAGCCAAAACAGGAGCCGATGTTAACCTTTCAATAAGAGTTCTGAAGGAAGACTCACACTCTGGGGTCCAGTCTGTGCCAAATGGTGTTCTGGGGCTTACACCAGGGTTGGGCCTTGGGGCTTTGTAAACTTTACCCCTCTTCCTAGGCGGATAGTACCCAGCAGTAAGACTGTTGAGAGGTCTGGCGATCTTTGAATAGCCCTCAACAAATCTTCGGTAATACCCCGCGAATCCGAGGAAGCGCTTCAACTCTTCCCTATTGGCAGGGCAAGGCCAATCTTTCAGGGCAGATACTTTATCTGGGTCTGTGTGGACTCCTTGAGCGTCGACAACATGGCCAAGGTACTTCACGGAAGGTTTAAAAAACTGACACTTCTCCGGGGATAACTTTAGGCCATAACTTTTCATGCGATTTAGCACCTTCATGAGCCTGGTCTCGTGCTCCTCGAGAGTCTGAGAGAAGACAATAACATCATCCAAAAACACCAGTACTTCGCTTAGGTGGAGGTCACCAACGCACTTTTCCATAAGGCGTTGGAAGGTACTAGGTGCGTTAGTGACTCCTTGAGGCATACGATTGAACTCGTAGAAGCCCAAGGGACATGTGAACGCAGTTTTGGCCTTATCTTCCTCTGCCATTTCCACCTGGTAATAACCAGACTTTAGGTCCATCACTGAGAACCACCTTGCTCCACTCAGGGCTGAAAATGTCTCTTCGATGTTAGGGAGAGCGTAGGCATCTTTAATAGTGCGGCTATTGAGCTTTCTATAGTCGATGCACAGCCTGATCTTTCCATTTTTCTTTTTTACAACAACCACTGGGGAAGCGAAGGGGCTCTCTGATTCTCTTATTATGCCAGCATCTAGGAGTTCTCTTAGGTGTTGTCTAACAGCTTCTCGATCACTGGGGTGTATCGGCCTAGACCTTTCCTTAAAGGGCGTGTCGTCCTGCAACCGGATATGATGTTTAACTGCGGTTGTATGGCCAAATGACAGCTCCTCCAGTGCAAACACCTCTGGGATGGAGTACAGTTTCTCTCTGATACGTTTCTTCCACTCCTCAGGCATTGGGGAGTCGTCCAAATTGAATGAATGCTTGCTCTTAGATGTTTGAGAGTTAGCTCGTGTAGTGGAGGTCAGGGGCATTACACTCTGGACTGCAGACACCTCACCAATGACACATTTTGGGGGCAGGGTGACAGGGTGATCTGTAGTGTTACTGAGGACTACAGGGATCTTGGTTGAGGCTCTTGTGTAGATGTTAATCAGCGCACACTGAAGGAACAGCCCACCTGGCAAGGAAGAAGACTCAGGGGGTTCAATGACAAACTGGGTATTGGGATTGGCTTTCCCCACTCTAACATCTCCAAAGAAACAGATTTTGTGCCTGGCTGGAATGGTAATGGGCTTTTCTCCATGCAGGTTTACAGGACAAGCTTTTGTTTCAGTTTTGTGCACCCGAGCCACATGCTGGAGCAGTACTGCAAAACTGTCAGATCTTTTGAGAAACTTGAACTTGTCATGACTGACCCCTCGCTGATATAGCTCAAGCAAAACATTTGTGCCAATCAAAACTGGGACCTTTTTATTGAACTCGTACTCAGGGACAATGAGTGCTAAAACAGGCATTTGCTCCTCTGTTCCAGTAACACCTTCTGGGAACGTTAAGTTGACTTCCACATACCCAAGGTAAGGCACTGCTTGACCTCCAGCTCCTTCAACATCGAGAAGATTATGTATCGACTGAACAGGTATGTTTGACAGGTATTTGGAATGGAAGACTTCTGAAATTGTTGTTACTTGGGACCCAGTGTCAAGAAAGGATTCACATTTTATATCTCCGATTGAGATGGTTGAGGTACAGCGTGGGCCTACAAGACCAGGAGGCAGCCTGCAACTGTTATTGCTTTCAGGAGATCGCTCATTGTGCAACATCAATGTGGGACTGGTTTGTTCTTTGACTTCAGCTCCTGATCGTCCCATGGCAGGAGCTTCTAGAAGTTTAAAGAAGTCTGACCAGTTGCCTGCCGAGCCCAGAACTTGTTTCGTTTCTCTTTGAGTTCTGCATTCTTCTTACGAACAAGATTTGGATTTGGCTCGAAGTTGCACTTTGCAGCAATGTGGCCATCACCCCCACATTTAAAACAGAACCAAGGCTTAGGTGGCGTTGGAGCTTGGGGGTTTGAGTTTCTGTTCGAAGCTTGAGCGAGCAAACTTTCACTTGGGGTAGGTTGTTCGTTATGGACTTGGCGGCTCTGTACAGTTTCATCATGTCTTTGCTCTTTCTTTTCTTGCAATAGTTGTGCAACTTGGTTTCTCAGCTCTGCTACTTCTTTCTCGAGGTTCGAACTTGTTTCATGTTTTTTTGTTGTTGCAGGGACAGACTCATGTTCAAATACTGGCATGCTCATAACTGAATGAACGTGTGCAGCAGCTTTGTGCTTCCAAGGTGCTTTTCATACGGTCCATTTTGCTGCTCTTCGATCCTCCTCTGTCCTCAAAAGTAAAAGCAACTCTGGGAATGTAGGGGGGTTGCTTTTCCTGTGCTCAAGCTGGAGACCAATGATGAGGCTCTGGTCCCAGCACCCCCTACAGAACTGCCGGAGTAAGTACTTGTCAGATTCGTCAGGTGAAACTCCTCCTCTAGATATAGCTTTTGTGATGAGGGATTGTAGGCGGTTCAGGTAGACAGAGGGTTTTTCGCCTGAGTTTTGATTGGAGCCCAGGAAAGTCGCAAATAGCTCCTCTCCATCTTCTACCACTCCAAATGCTGACTCGAGTTGCGTGAGGTAAGCTAGTGGGGTTGCATTTGTTCCGAGTGGTTTGACAATATCTGCAGCTGGGCTGAGGAGGCTCTCCAGTATTCGCCGTACTTTCTGTGAATCAGAGAGGGACACGTCATTGAGAAGCAGGTCTACTTGTGTACGCCAAGCATCATAATCAACCTCTCCATTGGGTTTTGGCAGCCGCCCCGAGAATGTGCGGATTCTACTTTGGCTGTAGCTAGATGGTGTGGAATCACTGCGAATGAAATGTTCAACTATGACCTTTTGGACATGAGGTGGGTTTACTGTGTCTTCATTAAGCAAAGGAAGGCTTGGCGCAGCAGTGGTTGGGATGCTGCGGGGGCCTGCACCAGGGGCACTTGCAGTAGGATTGCTAGTTCGCCCTCTACGATCTATAGCACTATCAACAGCAGAGGCAGGCACAGATTGTTCAAAGGGCTGTAGCTGAGTGTCTGGGCTCTGAGGAGGGGCAAGGTCAGACTGGGCACTTTGCAGTTCGCTCTGAAGTACATCCCAAAAACCAGCTTTACTGATCCCAGCAAGGGTGCCTAGTTCAGCCAAACATTTCTGAGCCATTTCTCGTCCGAGTTGTTCTTGACACAGTTCACGAATAGTTCTGACACACCAGGTAACAGCTGGATCATTAGGACTGGGCAAATTGCCTAACTGTGCTGGGTCAAGTCTGGATATTGTTCGGTCAGAAGAGTATTCAATAAGTGTACGACCTTGGGGCTGTTCTGGGTCATTAGGAACTCTAACAACTTTCTTAATGTCCCCATTAGCTTTAAAGAAATCAGAAATGTCAGTATCTGTGTAGGCTTCATCTATTCCTGTGACATATAGACAACTAGGTCCATGCACATCAAACTGGTTACAAAGATCCATATCCAACTGGTTTGAGATAACTTAGTTCAAAAATCAGTTGTTTAAATCAGTAGATTCTTGGTCAATGTGCTACTTGGGGTGGAGTCTATATTTTTTTCACTGCACCAACCTCCTGGCTGGCTCGCCACAAACTGTAACCCTATGGTGATGGTACTGCTAATAACAGCCTTAAGATTCTATGGTAAGGGTTATCTAAATCTAGATTCGATGAGGAGGTTGGTTGTATTTAGATCCTACAGTTAAATAACTGGTAGACTCCACTCCAAAAGAAGCACTAAACAATGGGAATAAAGTTGAATTTGAATTAATGTATATTATTCAAGCTGTTCTTTAAACACAAATCTTAGTCAAGTTACAATCACAATGGTGTTTAACAGATTGTCCAAAACATCTGAGATCTCAGGAAAACAAAAGACAAAATTGTTCTGTCCAAATAAAATTAGAATTTCCCCTGAGTGCACTCAACTTGAAAATGTCCTACCGCCCCATAATACTCAGCGTCCATGTAAATGGTACCCAATAGAAACGTTGCAGCGCTGTTAGGTGAGGAGGTGGACCAAGGACCAAGGAACCAGGCACCAGGCGAACGAAGAAGAATCCGACGTCGATGAAACCAGGAATCGGACCCAGAAGAATCCTCTATAAAAAACCAGTCTACAAGACGTGCAGAAAATTAACTACTGATCAGTCTTTCAATCATTTTTATCACTACTCAACCTAATGCTTGTACTTGCAGACTTGGAAGACAAAACCAAAGTGCAATAATAATATTTTAACTTAAATTGACATTCATATTACAAAAAATAAAAATGTTCCCCTCTAAAAGGCATAGAACACTTGCATAACTGGCTCTAATTACTTATTGCAATACAGTAAACAACATAAACTTGTGATATATATACACTATATATATATCACAACCACACTGACATGTGATTTTGTCCAGACACATGCAACTAGCAGGCACTGTCAATTGCATTTTCACATTAAACAAAAACATAAAAAAATCAAAACAAAATTACTTTGGTAGTAATTATAATTACTGTCATAGCCTCAAAACATTACCCCGACTGGTTTTTATCGACAGTAAGGTTCACAACAACCTTCATTTACAGTGTCCCTTTTTTTCAATGACAGTAAAAAGCTAATATAACAAGAAATGGCGGTCATGACTCACCGAGATAACCACGTTTCAACATTTAGCTTCAAAATCCCAGCATAGTCCAAACATTCACAGGACCTCTCGTTTTTTTCACTCCGTAGTTGCTCAGCTTTGCTAGATGAACGCCAGAGAAAAATAACACGCGAAGAAGGACATTCTAGAGCGCTTTGGTACGCTGCCATCTAATGGTGGAATTAGGAATTGCACTTAAACTTGTTTTAACAAGCGCTTACATTAGATTACCTGTTAGGAGTTTATTGGGGTAAAAATAACAGGGTTACACATCTAAAACCTGTTAAAATCTAAATAAAACCTAGTGCCAAAAATACACCCAAATAAATGCATCAAAGGGCCACATAAAACTTTGTACCCCCGGGGCTTGTGTGATTTAAAGATTCTGTAAAGGTTTGGTTTGTAGTTTCTTGTAGTTTGTCGTCTCTAAACAAACCCTGTTAAAATGGGTTAAACGATGGGTTCATTTCCAAAATTTGTTAATTTATCAAATGTGTTCTAAGCCCCCATTAAAGGTCCTCAGAAAACAAAAGAAACCAATGTGCTTGACCTCTACCAGAGCTGTGTTAGTCAGAAAGAACAGCATAGAAGTAATGGAAGTGCAAGGAATGTCATTTTAAAACAATTATACACTTCTGAAAACAGTTTTGACCGATTTTGATCCATTTTGCTGCCTTTTCATTATTTCATCCAAAATTATTAAGGACTTTCAAGCAACACTAAACAAAATAAAGAGATAAAATTTTAAATCTAAAAAAACCCCCCAAAAAAACAACCAGCCTTTTCCCATTCTCCCTTTAATATTGTGTCCGTCCATCTTACCCACCACTGAGCGTCATTCACAGCCTATAATAGCCAAAAGAACTTACTGTAAGAGTGAGAATGAGGGCAACGGGGAAGAGACAGAAAGACTGAATGAGGGTATTAACAGGCCAAAGTGGCGATAATGGATTCTTTGACTGAGATGATAATTCAGTTATAATTATAGTATAGTGAATTGTCAGTGTGTGAGAGAATGAGGAAAAGAATTTGTAGAGGATAGACCAAAGAAAACAGAATGATTGTAAAATGATATTTGTAGCACGGATGGGATGTACTATTTTTTTCTTTCATGATGATTAACTATTTATTAGGGCTGATTATACGAGTCACAAAATAAGTGGAATTAAATAGTAGAGTAACCCAAAGGAGCATTCAGAAGTCTGCAGTGATACTTTCTAAAACTTAATTAGGCTTTATTTGAAAAGTTGTCCAAATGCCCTAGTTACCTTGTTATCTAAGCAGCAATGACACTTTCCCCAAATGTGGGCCCCATTTTCACCATTAACCAAGCTCAGTTGGTCCAATACCTCCCTCAACGTCGTGACTTCCTGACTTTTTGTGACTTCGTGACTTCCGTGGTTCAGATGTGTCTCCAACTCCCACACCTGCTCCACACTGAAATGTCCCTCTGCCTACCAACAAGATTTTACTGAGAACAGATCGAGTCATTGCTCTCTGCGATACATGTCATGAATTTCATGAGTCATAGTTATTATATAAAATTGTTAGTGTGTCATTTGATTCTTCACGATGCTCTTTCTAAAAATGAAAAAAACATCCATTTTTACCACAAGCATTTGACATTTCTGGGCACACATAAATAATCTCTCTTAACATGCTCTTTCATTCAAAGCATGAATCGTTTACAGTGACATGTTGGTTGTAATGGGGATTTTCTGTAATCCTTGTTACAAAAGGCTTTGTGGATTAGCGTCTGTCTTGACATACAGCATGTAGTAAAATATGACACAGAAAGGCTTGAATGCCTCATTGAGTTTAGGGGAATATCTGCATTTTTAAGACGTGAGGAAGTCTGAGATAAAGATGGGCTACATACTTTCTGGCCAGACTATTGACTGTCCAACATTTACCTACGCTTCTGTAGATTTATGTTTTACATTAATAGTATAAGTAATATAAACTTAAAGACAGTTACCTTTTGAGGCAATGCCTTCATAGAGATTATCCTCAAAGAGACTCTGACGTTGGATCATATGCTATTACCTATATACAAACTGAAATCTGCAAGCTGATCATACATAACTGTTGCACAATAACATGTCACTGGCATCTTATTATAAGACAAGTGTAAAAGTACTGTCATGTAGTCATTTATACTCCAAAGTTGAGTTCCTGTGTCCTAACTGTAGTACAGTTTCTGTAGCATACAGCCAACTTAAGTTTTCCCCGTCAACTAAGTTAAACTCCTTGGTTCTACGTTCATAGACCACCACATCTGTACACCTACCTCCTTCATGTGTAAGTTAAGTAGCAAGACTAACCCAAGGAAGCCAGGCCTGCACATTCCAGACCAGGGGTGGGCAAACTTTTTGTCTCAAGGGCCACACTGGGTTTTAAAATCTGACAGACGGGCCAGACCACTAAACTATAAACTAGTATTAATTACATTAGAAAACCTGTACTATTTCTTGCACAGACTGGTTAGTATAATGTTTGGTGGAAAAGTGGTGGCTGATATCATGTTCTTTGAAAACTTTCTTTCTTTTCTTGGCAAATAAGACTTATGGTACTGACTGGACTTCAGTCAATAATCTCTGTCTGTCTCTGTCCACTCCATATTAAAAACTTTTTCTTTTTTTTTTCTTTTTTTTTTTTTTTCTGTATCTAGATATGAAAGCACAAGGCAATTAAGGAAAATTGCCAAATGTATGCTGTCTCATATTAAATTATAAATACTTTGTAAATGCTTGGCAGGCCGCATTACACAGCTCAACAGGCCGCATGTGGCCCCCAGGCCTTAGTTTGCCCACCACTGTTCTAGACTGACAAGACATTTCCTTTTGTGCTTGCAAACTGGCAAAAGTTTAATAATGTAGCCTCAGATCAGTAGAGTCATGCCTATCTTACTGACACAGTACCCTTAGCCGGCCAACTGTAATGTTTCTGCCCCTGGGACGAGTTCTTATCGCATTAAGTTACATGAGTGACACGCTTTCAACACTCAAATAGAGGGTGCAGAAGTAGGCTAATACACTTGACTCAGTATGGTAAGTGACCCTACAGATTCTTCCAAACTTTCCAGCTTGGATAGTCTCCACTTGTAAACAAATGGCATCTGTAAATATGACACAACACAGAGAGTGTGTTGAAGGATCTGTGCCCTCCACCGGCTGAAAGTTTCATATACACACTGACTGTCTAAAACATCAAAGCATAGAGGTCCTGGGTCTGGGAATTTTCACAACAATACAGTGTTAGCATTAATAATGACCCTAACTGATAACTAATCACATGAGAGTAAACAGTAAACTATATGTTGTGGTGAGAATGACCTTTGTTTTAGTGAAAACCACATTAGCATATCTCATCCAACAGACATATTGTTCCCGTTTGAATAAAAAAATACATCAATCTACTTTTAGGTGACAAATAACATACAGAATCAATTCCCTTTGGAAAAAGACATGTGCAAAATGTATTTCAGCTCACCAAAAACTGCTGGTGCTTTCATTGAACATTAAAGTCACCTCCACACTCTATTAGCTCCTGACTGTCAAAACTCCCTACATTAAATTTGTCTTTTGAAAGAG
>JAWCTZ010000335.1:0-47517 GCA_036850595.1 Rhyacichthys aspro | reverse complement strand
TTTTGTTTGGGTTTTATTTTATTTTATTTTGAGGGGGATGGGGGCTGTGGGGAGGGGTTGTGCTTGGGGACCGGGGGGGGGCCATGGAACACAGGGGAAGAGAGGAGTGGACGGGAACACTACCTGTGTTGAAGGACCGTGCATCCCATGACTTTTTCATGGTTTTTATTTTTAATCCTAACTCGCCAGTGCCTCCATGGGATAGTCGGCCCGTCTTGACCCACTCAGGGTCACCATCCTCCTCTGTACCGGGGCTTGTCCCCTGGGGCTTGTCCCTATTCTGGGTTGGCTGGCCCGCACTCTGCACTCAGTCTATAAACCTCTGTAACAACTCAACATCAGATACAAGTGGCTCCTTCCTAGCCTATACTAGGCCTTGCCTAACCTAAGTTCTTCTACCCCTTGCCTAACCCTAAGTCCCAGGGATTTATTTTAATTTTAATTTTTTTTTTCCCTTATTTTTGTTTTTATTTTTTAAGGCCAACCCTGGTCTTTCCCTAACCCTAAGGACTCCCACCCCTTGCCTAACCCTAAAACCCAATTTTACTTACCTGATACTCACCTTAGTCTATTTGTTATGGTCCTCTCTCCACCTGAAAAACACAAAAACATTGAAACTAAAAATAGTATATTCCTATCTCAACCTGAAAAAGAAGGATATTAATAGAGCAACTAAGCTCATACTTACCTGGGGCATCCTATCTCAACCTGAAAGAGGAGACAGAAAAAGAAAAACAATATAATATGGACAACAGAGGACATAACAAATACACATTAAACAACAACAATAACAATTGGATGGGTTGGGTTCACATAAAACATCAGTCTTAATAACAGAACAGTGTGGGAGTCTGGGGATATTTATTTTATTTTGGGATTTTATTTTTATTTAATTTATTTAGTTTGTTTTGTTTTTATTCTTTTGTTTTTATGTTTGTTTATTTTGTCCCCCCTTGTTTTGGTTGGTAGCTCTCTGAGCTCAAGCAAGCACCGGGGGCGGAGCTAGACCTGGATATGCACAGACATGCCTTTACTTACCTCTGTCTCACTCCAACACTTGAGGGGACCAGACCAAGCAAATTAGGAGCTGGTTATGGGGAAAATAGTGTGCCAAAGCCTGAAGAAGACACAGCATTAGTCGAAACGTCGCGATGGGCACACTGGGGAGGGAAATTAATTTGTCTTTTTATGTTTTATTTTTTATTTTTTTATTTTTTACAACCTTTTAGTTTTTTCATTATTTATATTCATTTTTTCACGCATTATTTCATTTTATATTCTGAATTTTAGTTTACACATTTTTTGTTTGGGTTTTATTTTATTTTATTTTGAGGGGGATGGGGGGCGGTGGGGAGGGGTTGTGCTTGGTGTGACTGGGAGGGGGCCATGGAACACAGGGAGAAGAGAGGAGAGGACAGGAACACTACCTGTGTTGAAGGACCGTGCATCCCATGTACTTTTTCATGGTTTTTATTTTAATCCTAACCCTTCTAACCCTAACCTCTAACCCTAACCCTAACCCTTACTTACCTCTGTCTCACTCCAAACACTTGGGGGAACAGACCAAGCAAATTAGGAGCTGGTAATGGGGAAAATAGTGTGCCAAAGCCTGAAGAAGACACAGCATTAGTAGAAACGTCATGTGGGCACACACAAGGGAGAAGAAATTAATTTGTTTTTTTATGTTTTATTTTTATTTTTATTTTTACAAACAAAAAACCTGGATATGCACAGACATGCCTTTACCTTTCTACCTCCTCTGTCTCACCCAACACTTGAGGGGACCAGACCAATCAAATTAGGAGCTGGTTATGGGGAAAATAGTGTGCAAAGCCTGAAAGTTAAGCACAGTAGTAATAGCTCTAAAACACTCGCGTGGGTACACTGGGGAGGAAATTAATTTGTCTTTTTTTTTTACATTTTTATTTTTTTATTTTTTACAACCTTTTAGTTTTTCATTATTTATATTCATTTTTTCACTCATTATTTCATTTTATATTCTGAATTTTAGTTTACACATTTTTTGTTTGGGTTTTATTTTATTTTTTTTTTTGAGGGGTGAAAAGGTGGAGGGGTTGTGCTTGGTGTGACTGGGAGGGGGCATGGAACACAGGTAAAAGAGAGAGAGAGAGGGAACACTACCTGTGTTGAAGGACCGTGCATCCCATGTACTTTTTCATGGTTTTTATTTTTAATCCTAACTCGCAACAGGCCTCCATGGGATAGTCGGCCCGTCTTGACCCAAGACTCGGGTCACCATCCTCCTCTGTACCGGGCTTGCCCCTTCTGGGCTTGTCCCTATTCTGGGTTGGCTGTCCCGCACTCTGCACTCAGTCTATAAACCTCTGTAACAACTCAACATCAGATACAAGTGGCTCCTTCCTAAGCCTATACTAGGCCTTGCCCTAACCCTAAGTTCTTCTACCCTTGCCTAACCCTAAGTCCCAGGGATTTATTTTAATTTTAATTTTATTTTTCCCTTATTTTTGTTTTTATTTTTTAAGGCCAACCCTGGTCTTTCCCACAACCCTAAGGACTCCCACCCCTTGCCTAACCCTAAAACCCAATTTTACTTACCTGATACTCACCTTAGTCTATTTGTTATGGTCCTCTTCTCCACCTGAAAAAAACACAAAAAACATTGAAACTAAAAATAGTATATTCCTATCTCAACCTGAAAAAGAAGGATATTAATAGAGCAACTAAGCTTATACTTACCTGGGGCATCCTATCTCA
The DNA here is from genome assembly GCA_036850595.1 of Rhyacichthys aspro. Classification (NCBI taxonomy): domain Eukaryota; kingdom Metazoa; phylum Chordata; class Actinopteri; order Gobiiformes; family Rhyacichthyidae; genus Rhyacichthys; species Rhyacichthys aspro. The sequence goes on along the minus strand of JAWCTZ010000335.1, from coordinate 44,781 downwards.
ACCTGAAAGAGGAGACAGAAAAAGAAAAACAATATAATATGGACAACAGAGGACATAACAAATACACATTAAACAACAACAATAACAATTGGATGGGTTGGGTTCACATAAAACATCAGTCTTAATAACAGAACAGTGTGGGAGTCTGGGGATATTTATTTTATTTTATTTTATTTTATTTTGGGATTTTAATTTTATTTTATTTAGTTTGTTTTGTTTTTATTCTTTTGTTTTTATGTTTGTTTATTTTGTCCCCCCTTGTTTTGGTTGGTAGCTCTCTGAGCTCAAGCAAGCACCGGGGGCGGAGCTAGACCTGGATATGCACAGACATGCCTTTACTTACCTCTGTCTCACTCCAACACTTGAGGGGACCAGACCAAGCAAATTAGGAGCTGGTAATGGGGAAAATAGTGTGCCAAAGCCTGAAGAAGACACAGTAATAGTCGAAACGTCGCGATGGGCACACTGGGGAGAAATTAATTTGTCTTTTTATGTTTTATTTTTATTTTTTATTTTTTACAACCTTTTAGTTTTCATTATTTATATTCATTTTTTCACGCATTATTTCATTTTATATTCTGAATTTTAGTTTACACATTTTTGTTTGGGTTTTATTTTATTTTATTTTGAGGGGATGGGGCGGTGGGGAGGGTTGTGCTTAGTGTGACTGGGAGGGGGCCATGGAACACAGGGGGAAGAGAGGAGAGGACGGGAACACTACCTGTGTTGAAGGACCGTGCATCCCATGTACTTTTTCATGGTTTTTATTTTTAATCCTAACTCGCCAGTGCCTCCATGGGATAGTCGGCCCGTCTTGACCCACTCAGGGTCACCATCCTCCTCTGTACTGGGCTTCTCCTTCTGGGCTTGTCCCTATTCTGGGTTGGCTGGCCCGCTCTGCACTCAGTCTATAAACCTCTGTAACAACTCAACATCAGATACAAGTGAACAGCTCCTTCCTAAGCCTATACTGAGCCTTGCCTAACCTAAGTTCTTCTACCCCTTGCCTAACCCTAAGTCCCAGGGATTTATTTTAATTTTAATTTTATTTTTCCCTTATTTTTGTTTTTATTTTTAAGGCCAACCCTGGTCTTTCCTAACCCCTAAGGACTCCACTTGGCTAACCCTAAAACCCAATTTTACTTACCTGATACTCACCTTAGTCTATTTGTTATGGTCTCTCTCACCTGAAAAAAACAAAAAACATTGAAACTAAAAATAGTATATTCCTATCTCAACCTGAAAAAGAAGGATATTAATAGAGCAACTAAGCTTATACTTATCTGGGGCATCCTATCTCAACCTGAAAGAGGAGACAGAAAAAGAAAAACAATATAATATGGACAACAGAGGACATAACAAATACACATTAAACAACAACAATAACAATTGGATGGGTTGGGTTCATTAAAAACATCAGTCTTAATAACAGAACAGTGTGGGAGTCTGGGGATATTTATTGATTTTATTTTATTTTGGGATTTTATTTTTATTTTATTTAGTTTGTTTTGTTTTTATTCTTTTTTTTTATATGTTTGTTTTATTTTGTCTCCCCTTGTTTTGGTTGGTAGCTCTCTCTGAGCTCAAGCAAGCACCGGGGCGGAGCTAGAACCTGGATATGCACAGACAATGCCTTTACTTACCTCTGTCTCACTCCAACACTTGAGGGGACCATACCAAACAAATTAGGAGCTGGTAATCGGGAAAATAGTGTGCCAAAGCCTGAAGAAAGACAGTAATAGTCAGAAGCGTCGCTGATGGGCACACTGGGGAGGAGGAAGAATTTGTCTTTTATGTGGGTTTTTTTTTTTTTTTTTGGGGGGTTTTTGTTTTAGTGTTTTGGTGGAGTGTTTGGGTGGTTTTTTTGGTGTGGTAGGGGGTGGTTGGTTTTTTTTTGTGGGGTTTTTTTTTTTTTTTTTTGGGGGGGGGGGGGGGGGGGGGGGGGTGGTTTTGTTGTGGGGGGGGGGGGGGGGGGAGGGAGAGGAAGGGGGGAGGAGAGGAGAGGAGAGGACCAGAGGGGGGGGTAGAAGGGCGGGGCAATCCCATAATACTTTCATGGTTTTTATTTTTAATCCTAACCCTAACCCTAACCTCAGTCTTCCTCTGTTTTCTTTTTAAATTTATTTTTACATTTTTTGTCTTTTCCCACTTTAAGAAAAATAAAAAGACCAAAAAATAAAAACATAAGTATAAAAAGATACAAAAAAAAAAAAAAAAAAGACAAAAAATAAAAAAATAACACACAGGAAAAGAGGAAAATTAAACTACTAAAACTTAGGTAAAAAACATAAATTGAAATCTTGGAGTTAGGGGCATTATTTATACTTTGTTTGGGAAGTTTTGGGAAACACGGATGTTGTTTTCAGCCAATTTGGGCACTTTGGGGCTAATTTTGGGGTTTTACAAATGGGATAAAAATTATTTAACTTCATTTTATGTTCTTGGGGAGTGCAAGTATGCACCATACAAAATTTGGGATTTTTTACTTGTTGTTTAAGGCTTTTATTTTAGTTTTTAATGAAAGTTTGATACGCACTCTGTCACCTGCTCAGTGTAAGCAGGGACAGGGGGCGGAGTTAAGCCCAGGACAGGCACAGGCAAGTCTCTCTTTCTCTCATTCTCACTCTGACCACCGAGGAGAGCAGTACAGACAGCAAACAGAGGCTTGTTTCTGCAAAAAAGCGTGCTTTAGCCTGAAGAAGTCCAGGATCTGGACGAAACGTCGCGAACAGCACGCTATTTATTAGTTTTTCTGGTTTTTTGGGGATTTTTTCTGGTTTTATTTTAATACATTTTTTCATTTCATTTTTTAAAACATTATTTGTCTTTGAGGGGTTTTAGTTTACACATTATTTGTTTGTTCCTTTTATTTTAAAACAAAAAAAAAAAACAAAAAAAAAAACAATTTTGATTTAAATTAAAAACAAAAAAATAAAAAAATATATTCTGCCCACCAGGGCTTTTTTGATAAATGTGGCGACAGGACCACACTGAGTGGACCTTAGTCCACCGTGGCCAGAGACGTGGCCACAGACAACAGGGGGACCAGAGGAGAGAACGTGAGACTGTCAGGGGATGGACCGTGCTTCCCAGGGCTCCGGCTGGAGCCGTGGGGCTTATATCTCACGTCCTAACCTGCCAGTGCCTCCTCCAGTCAGGTCTTCACGTTATGCCAGACCGCAGCCTCGGTCCTACGCAGACGCAGTCCGCTCTCAGCCTAACAGGGTCCGCTTTAGGCTTCCTCCCCGTGATAATTCCAGGGAACGGGGAGGCCCACCTCCTCCTCCGCGCAGGGCTGCAGACCCGGCGCTGGGCAGGCTGGCCCGCACTCTGCACTCAGCCATTAAAGTCATGCATCATTTGCATCAAGTTTCACCAGCACACGGAGGGCAGGAACCAGTCACTATCACCAGAATGGTTACACAACTGTCCACAATGATAAAACCTGCCTCTCCAAGCCCCCTCACACTACAACTATTGGTGGGAAATGCAAAAAATTGGGGATACACTACGCTCCAAATACTGGAGGAACACTACACTGACACTCTGGAAAACATATTGGCCAGGATTAAATCTGAGGTTGTTTCTGATTGGGAGCCAGCGTTTGCCATAGCTGCACGCTGGGCTAAAAGAAATCTTCCACGTTTGACTCAAAACATCATAGATGAGACCCATACGTGTATTGAAGACTATTTGCAAGAGCTCAATGAGCCTGGGGACCCACAAGAGGGCAGTGGGGCAGAGAGTGAGGCACACCCGGACACGGAGCCAGCTCTCTCAGCTCACACGCGCGCACAGACACACACTCCAGCACCACGGTGTTCTCAAGCGCCACGGCCTACTCACACACGGTCTGCTCACACTCAAACACGAACTCAAGCACCAGCATCCGTTCAAACACCAGACGACACGTCTATACTGGATCGGGTTTTTGTTCCGGATCACACTCCGGTCATTCTCCCTCAACGACAGACACGTAGGAGGCCCTCAGCCTCCCCAGCAGTGGCCAGGGGGGAGGTGTTTGACAACATCACTACGGCTTTAGATCCTCCTCACTCCACTCCGGTTCAGCCTCCTCCAAGTCGGGGTGAGACGCTTACTGTGCAAGCTCAGGTTCACGGGCCACCAGTGGAGCTCCATCCTATCTCTCCGAGCCCTCCAGAATACAGTCCGGTGCCGCATCCTTCACACCAGGGGGACCACAGTCTGGTTCCATCTGTAATGCATGAGACACCAGTTAGACCACCACCAATTGAGGACAATTTTGCCTATTTGTCTCCATCAGATGTGGCTCTTCTGGAGTCAGTGTTGTCAGCAGACACAACATATTCACGCAACAATTCATTTGCAACTACACCCAGATATACAGTCACCAAGCACATACACACTACTCGCAAGCTGGTGGATTGGACACTTAATGTACATCAGAAAAAACTCATTTTGGGTGATTCCAATCTAGCAAGGATCCGACACTTTGACCTCCCGGGTGTACAGATTGACAGTTTTCCTGGGGCCAACTTTAGACATGCTGCACATTTGCTTTCTACTTCTGTGGTGAACACACTGGTTACACACGTGATTTTGTCTTTCGGGGTGAATAGCAGATTTCAGAATGTCAAAGTTACAACTGTGAAACAACTACAGATGGCTGTGAGGGCGGCTAAAAAACGCTTCCCTACAGCCCAGATATACATCCCTCTCATAAACACGTCTGCATCTCTCCCCGCTCAGGAGAAACACAACATGATCCTCCTGAATGATCATATTCAGAGGAATATGCCATATCTTCCACGTTTACCATCAGAACACTTTCACACTAAGTCAGATAATGTTCACTGGACCCTAGGCACGGCCAGGGCCATGCTCAAGCATTGGGCTTCTTGTTTAAACTTCCAGGCCCCATAAGTCTGAGACCAGAGGGGGAACAGGCCTCAAAACCCCTTTGGGCTCAAAATGTCATTGTCCTCGCTAAAGATTTTACACTTACAACAGCACAACATTCACTCTTGAATAAGGGTTTGACTTTTATTCCCTCTATTAATTTGTGTATTAATCAGAAAATTCAAATGGAACATGATTTACAACAATATCATAGGAGAATTAAATTAGCAGCCTATTACAGGAGAAATACAGACACATACACACAGGTCCCATTCATGCCCTCCTCCACTTGGAGCCCTTCAGAGGACAAGCTTCCTCCTGAGTTACCTTTTCTTTTTAAAACTGATCACAAAGACTTTAAAAATGTGTACCAACAAATTACAGAACGCCAGAACATCACCAGTGCTGAGTGTGAGGCTCTACGGGAGCTCACACACAACACAGATATTATAATCAAGCCAGCTGATAAAGGCAGTTCAGTGGTTATTATGGACAGGGAGCAATATGTCCTGGAGGCTTCGAGACAACTCAGTGACAGGACATATTACACTCCTTTGGATAAACCTATTTATTTGGATACAGTTCCAGTGGTACATAATATTATTGACACTCTGTACAATAAAAAGTTCATCAATGCAAAACAAAAACGGTACTTGAAAGGTGATTATGAGCCAAGAATCAGACGCTTTTATATTCTTCCAAAAATACACAAAGATCCTCAAAAGTGGACTGTCCCATATGAAATCCCACCAGGAAGGCCTATTGTTTCTGATTGTGGCAGTGAGACATATCAAACAGCAGAATACATAGATTTTTATTTAAACCCACTTTCGACACGCCACCCGTCTTATTTAAAGGACACTTACCACTTTATTAGTATTGTGACTGCTTTGGAAGTGCCGGAGGAAGCATTCTTCTTCAGCATTGACATTGATTCACTCTACACAAACATTGACACACCTGCTGGTTTACGAGCAGTGAAAAACATGTTTCAGGCCTATCCGGACCCCTCCAGGCCTGATGAGGAATTGCTGCAACTTTTAGAAATCAATTTGACAAAAAATGACTTCGAATTCAATGGAGAATATTTTGTACAAATAAAGGGCACAGCTATGGGCAAAAAGTTTGCTCCTGCTTATGCGAATATTTTTATGGCTGAATGGGAACACAAGGTATTGGCTACTTGTAATAAAAAACCATTACATTATTACCGTTACTTGGATGATATATTTGGCATTTGGACTTACACAAAAGAGGACTTTGACATCTTTCTCACTATACTGGACTCATTCGACCCGTCTATCAGGATAAAACATGTTGTTGGAGTGACTTCGATTGATTTTTTGGATACTACAGTCTACAAAGGCCAGGATTTTACAAAAACACATAAATTGGATGTTAAAGTGTTTTTCAAAGAGACAGATACACATGCTCTACTTTATAAAACCAGCTTCCATCCACGTCACACTTTTAAAGGATTAGTGAAATCACAATTAATGAGATTTGATAGGATATGTACTCAAAAAAGTGATTTTACAGAGGCCACTTATACACTTTTTACTGCACTTAAATCACGTGGTTACTCTAGACAATTTTTGAGACATTGCTTGAAGACCTTTAAGGACAAAAAAGATAGGGACAACAAACCAATATTACCACTTATCTCAACCTATTCTACAGTGAGTGGAAGACTCAATGCAGCGTGGAAGACTAATTTTGAACACTTCATCACAGCACAGGGTCTGCTGCAGAACTATAGAGTTATTTCGGCCTTCAGAAGGAATAGGAATTTACAGGACTATTTAGTCAGGGCAAAGGTCAAGGGGCCTCGGCCTCACACCAAACGTAATTCACTCACTGATCATTTTGTTAACTTGTCATTTGTGAAAAGTCACTCCAACAACAATATTTGTACCATTCATCAGACGTTTTCCACTGGTACTGAAAATATTGTTTATCTCATTTTTTGCTCTGTATGTGGACTCCAGTATGTGGGCCAAACTAAAAATTCATTGTTGGTTAGGTTTGCACAACACAAATATAATATTTTACGGCAGAAGGAGTCACATACACCTATTGTTCAGCATTTCATGGTTCATGGACTCAGTTCACTCAGGATGACAGGAATCCAGAGTAATTCATCGTGGACTGAGGCCCAGAGATTACAAAAGGAACGTTACTGGATTACATATTTACAAACGAGAGTGCCACATGGCCTTAATACGAAGTTCCGGTGAGCCAGACACTCTGTTTGTGTTATTAGTGTTTATATGCATGTTGTATTATTGTTGTTCGGGTTCATAGGCCTATACCGGGCCTAATCCTAACCCTAAGGCCACAGGGTACTTGCCTAACCCTAAGGTCACAGAACCCTAGCCTAATCCTAATGACCCTCACCCCTCGCCTAACCCTAAATCCTTAATTTTAATTTTTATGCCCACCCGGACCCTTTTTCTAACCCTAATAACTCCCATCCCTTACCTAATCCTAAACCTCAGTCTTCCTCTGCTTTGTTTACTTTTCTTTTTACACTTTTTGTCTTTTCCCGCCCTAACAAAAATAAAAAGACCAAAAAAATAAAAAAACATACCTATAAAAACATTCAAAAAAATTAAAAAACAAAAAATACAAAAATAATAAACAGAAAACGAGGAAAATTAAAAAGTTCTACAACATAGGTAACAAAACAAATTTAAATCTGGGAGTTAGGTGTATTATTTATACTCAGTTTGGGAATTTGAGGAAAACACGGATGTGTCTTCATCCGGTTTGGACGCTTTGGGGCTAAATTAGGGGTTTTACAAATTGACTAAAAATTATTTAACTTCATTTTATGTTCTGGGAGGGTGCAAGGATGCACCATACAAAATTTGGGATTTTTTACTTGTGGGAAAATGTTTTTATTCAAGATTTTACCTTTAATGTAAATTGATAGACTCTCTGTCACCTGCTCAGTATAAGCAGGGACAGGGGGCGGAGTTAAGCCCAGGACAGGCACAGACAAGTCTCTCTTTCTCTCATTCTCACTCTGACCACCGAGGAGAGCAGTACAGACAGCAATAGAGCCTTGTTTCTGCAAATTAGCGTGCTTAAGCCTGAAGAAGTCCACTTTTTGGACGAAACGTCGCGAACAGCACGCTATTTATTAGTTTTTCTGGTTTTTTGGGGATTTTTTCTGGTTTTATTTTAATACATTTTTTCATTTCATTTTTTAAAACATTATTTGTCTTTGAGGGGTTTTAGTTTACACATTATTTGTTTGTTCCTTTTATTTTAAAACAAAAAAATAAAAAAACAACAAAAAAAACAATTTTGATTTAAATTAAAAACAAAAAAATAAAAAAATATATTCTGCCCACCAGGGCTTTTTTGATAAATGTGGCGACAGGACCACACTGAGTGGACCTTAGTCCACCGTGGCCAGAGACGTGGCCACAGACAACAGGGGGACCAGAGGAGAGAACGTGAGACTGTCAGGGGGATGGACCGTGCTTCCCAGGGCTCCGGCTGGAGCCGTGGGGCTTATATCTCACGTCCTAACCTGCCAGTGCCTCCTCCAGTCAGGTCTTCACGTTATGCCAGACCGCAGCCTCGGTCCTACGCAGACGCAGTCCGCTCTCAGCCTAACAGGGTCCGCTTTAGGCTTCCTCCCCGTGATAATTCCAGGGAACGGGGAGGCCCACCTCCTCCTCCGCGCAGGGCTGCAGACCCGGCGCTGGGCAGGCTGGCCCGCACTCTGCACTCAGCCATTAAAGTCATGCATCATTTGCATCAAGTTTCACCAGCACACGGAGGGCAGGAACCAGTCACTATCACCAGAATGGTTACACAACTGTCCACAATGATAAAACCTGCCTCTCCAAGCCCCCTCACACTACAACTATTGGTGGGAAATGCAAAAAATTGGGGATACACTACGCTCCAAATACTGGAGGAACACTACACTGACACTCTGGAAAACATATTGGCCAGGATTAAATCTGAGGTTGTTTCTGATTGGGAGCCAGCGTTTGCCATAGCTGCACGCTGGGCTAAAAGAAATCTTCCACGTTTGACTCAAAACATCATAGATGAGACCCATACGTGTATTGAAGACTATTTGCAAGAGCTCAATGAGCCTGGGGACCCACAAGAGGGCAGTGGGGCAGAGAGTGAGGCACACCCGGACACGGAGCCAGCTCTCTCAGCTCACACGCGCGCACAGACACACACTCCAGCACCACGGTGTTCTCAAGCGCCACGGCCTACTCACACACGGTCTGCTCACACTCAAACACGAACTCAAGCACCAGCATCCGTTCAAACACCAGACGACACGTCTATACTGGATCGGGTTTTTGTTCCGGATCACACTCCGGTCATTCTCCCTCAACGACAGACACGTAGGAGGCCCTCAGCCTCCCCAGCAGTGGCCAGGGGGGAGGTGTTTGACAACATCACTACGGCTTTAGATCCTCCTCACTCCACTCCGGTTCAGCCTCCTCCAAGTCGGGGTGAGACGCTTACTGTGCAAGCTCAGGTTCACGGGCCACCAGTGGAGCTCCATCCTATCTCTCCGAGCCCTCCAGAATACAGTCCGGTGCCGCATCCTTCACACCAGGGGGACCACAGTCTGGTTCCATCTGTAATGCATGAGACACCAGTTAGACCACCACCAATTGAGGACAATTTTGCCTATTTGTCTCCATCAGATGTGGCTCTTCTGGAGTCAGTGTTGTCAGCAGACACAACATATTCACGCAACAATTCATTTGCAACTACACCCAGATATACAGTCACCAAGCACATACACACTACTCGCAAGCTGGTGGATTGGACACTTAATGTACATCAGAAAAAACTCATTTTGGGTGATTCCAATCTAGCAAGGATCCGACACTTTGACCTCCCGGGTGTACAGATTGACAGTTTTCCTGGGGCCAACTTTAGACATGCTGCACATTTGCTTTCTACTTCTGTGGTGAACACACTGGTTACACACGTGATTTTGTCTTTCGGGGTGAATAGCAGATTTCAGAATGTCAAAGTTACAACTGTGAAACAACTACAGATGGCTGTGAGGGCGGCTAAAAAACGCTTCCCTACAGCCCAGATATACATCCCTCTCATAAACACGTCTGCATCTCTCCCCGCTCAGGAGAAACACAACATGATCCTCCTGAATGATCATATTCAGAGGAATATGCCATATCTTCCACGTTTACCATCAGAACACTTTCACACTAAGTCAGATAATGTTCACTGGACCCTAGGCACGGCCAGGGCCATGCTCAAGCATTGGGCTTCTTGTTTAAACTTCCAGGCCCCATAAGTCTGAGACCAGAGGGGGAACAGGCCTCAAAACCCCTTTGGGCTCAAAATGTCATTGTCCTCGCTAAAGATTTTACACTTACAACAGCACAACATTCACTCTTGAATAAGGGTTTGACTTTTATTCCCTCTATTAATTTGTGTATTAATCAGAAAATTCAAATGGAACATGATTTACAACAATATCATAGGAGAATTAAATTAGCAGCCTATTACAGGAGAAATACAGACACATACACACAGGTCCCATTCATGCCCTCCTCCACTTGGAGCCCTTCAGAGGACAAGCTTCCTCCTGAGTTACCTTTTCTTTTTAAAACTGATCACAAAGACTTTAAAAATGTGTACCAACAAATTACAGAACGCCAGAACATCACCAGTGCTGAGTGTGAGGCTCTACGGGAGCTCACACACAACACAGATATTATAATCAAGCCAGCTGATAAAGGCAGTTCAGTGGTTATTATGGACAGGGAGCAATATGTCCTGGAGGCTTCGAGACAACTCAGTGACAGGACATATTACACTCCTTTGGATAAACCTATTTATTTGGATACAGTTCCAGTGGTACATAATATTATTGACACTCTGTACAATAAAAAGTTCATCAATGCAAAACAAAAACGGTACTTGAAAGGTGATTATGAGCCAAGAATCAGACGCTTTTATATTCTTCCAAAAATACACAAAGATCCTCAAAAGTGGACTGTCCCATATGAAATCCCACCAGGAAGGCCTATTGTTTCTGATTGTGGCAGTGAGACATATCAAACAGCAGAATACATAGATTTTTATTTAAACCCACTTTCGACACGCCACCCGTCTTATTTAAAGGACACTTACCACTTTATTAGTATTGTGACTGCTTTGGAAGTGCCGGAGGAAGCATTCTTCTTCAGCATTGACATTGATTCACTCTACACAAACATTGACACACCTGCTGGTTTACGAGCAGTGAAAAACATGTTTCAGGCCTATCCGGACCCCTCCAGGCCTGATGAGGAATTGCTGCAACTTTTAGAAATCAATTTGACAAAAAATGACTTCGAATTCAATGGAGAATATTTTGTACAAATAAAGGGCACAGCTATGGGCAAAAAGTTTGCTCCTGCTTATGCGAATATTTTTATGGCTGAATGGGAACACAAGGTATTGGCTACTTGTAATAAAAAACCATTACATTATTACCGTTACTTGGATGATATATTTGGCATTTGGACTTACACAAAAGAGGACTTTGACATCTTTCTCACTATACTGGACTCATTCGACCCGTCTATCAGGATAAAACATGTTGTTGGAGTGACTTCGATTGATTTTTTGGATACTACAGTCTACAAAGGCCAGGATTTTACAAAAACACATAAATTGGATGTTAAAGTGTTTTTCAAAGAGACAGATACACATGCTCTACTTTATAAAACCAGCTTCCATCCACGTCACACTTTTAAAGGATTAGTGAAATCACAATTAATGAGATTTGATAGGATATGTACTCAAAAAAGTGATTTTACAGAGGCCACTTATACACTTTTTACTGCACTTAAATCACGTGGTTACTCTAGACAATTTTTGAGACATTGCTTGAAGACCTTTAAGGACAAAAAAGATAGGGACAACAAACCAATATTACCACTTATCTCAACCTATTCTACAGTGAGTGGAAGACTCAATGCAGCGTGGAAGACTAATTTTGAACACTTCATCACAGCACAGGGTCTGCTGCAGAACTATAGAGTTATTTCGGCCTTCAGAAGGAATAGGAATTTACAGGACTATTTAGTCAGGGCAAAGGTCAAGGGGCCTCGGCCTCACACCAAACGTAATTCACTCACTGATCATTTTGTTAACTTGTCATTTGTGAAAAGTCACTCCAACAACAATATTTGTACCATTCATCAGACGTTTTCCACTGGTACTGAAAATATTGTTTATCTCATTTTTTGCTCTGTATGTGGACTCCAGTATGTGGGCCAAACTAAAAATTCATTGTTGGTTAGGTTTGCACAACACAAATATAATATTTTACGGCAGAAGGAGTCACATACACCTATTGTTCAGCATTTCATGGTTCATGGACTCAGTTCACTCAGGATGACAGGAATCCAGAGTAATTCATCGTGGACTGAGGCCCAGAGATTACAAAAGGAACGTTACTGGATTACATATTTACAAACGAGAGTGCCACATGGCCTTAATACGAAGTTCCGGTGAGCCAGACACTCTGTTTGTGTTATTAGTGTTTATATGCATGTTGTATTATTGTTGTTCGGGTTCATAGGCCTATACCGGGCCTAATCCTAACCCTAAGGCCACAGGGTACTTGCCTAACCCTAAGGTCACAGAACCCTAGCCTAATCCTAATGACCCTCACCCCTCGCCTAACCCTAAATCCTTAATTTTAATTTTTATGCCCACCCGGACCCTTTTTCTAACCCTAATAACTCCCATCCCTTACCTAATCCTAAACCTCAGTCTTCCTCTGCTTTGTTTACTTTTCTTTTTACACTTTTTGTCTTTTCCCGCCCTAACAAAAATAAAAAGACCAAAAAAATAAAAAAACATACCTATAAAAACATTCAAAAAAATTAAAAAACAAAAAATACAAAAATAATAAACAGAAAACGAGGAAAATTAAAAAGTTCTACAACATAGGTAACAAAACAAATTTAAATCTGGGAGTTAGGTGTATTATTTATACTCAGTTTGGGAATTTGAGGAAAACACGGATGTGTCTTCATCCGGTTTGGACGCTTTGGGGCTAAATTAGGGGTTTTACAAATTGACTAAAAATTATTTAACTTCATTTTATGTTCTGGGAGGGTGCAAGGATGCACCATACAAAATTTGGGATTTTTTACTTGTGGGAAAATGTTTTTATTCAAGATTTTACCTTTAATGTAAATTGATAGACTCTCTGTCACCTGCTCAGTATAAGCAGGGACAGGGGGCGGAGTTAAGCCCAGGACAGGCACAGACAAGTCTCTCTTTCTCTCATTCTCACTCTGACCACCGAGGAGAGCAGTACAGACAGCAATAGAGCCTTGTTTCTGCAAATTAGCGTGCTTAAGCCTGAAGAAGTCCACTTTTTGGACGAAACGTCGCGAACAGCACGCTATTTATTAGTTTTTCTGGTTTTTTGGGGATTTTTTCTGGTTTTATTTTAATACATTTTTTCATTTCATTTTTAAAACATTATTTGTCTTTGAGGGGTTTTAGTTTACACATTATTTGTTTGTTCCTTTTATTTTAAAACAAAAAAAATAAAAAAAAAAAAAACAAAAAAAAACAATTTTGATTTAAATAAAACAAAAAAAAAAAAAATATATTCTGCCCACCAGGGCTTTTTGATAAATGTGGCGACAGGACCACACTGAGTGGACCTTAGTCCACCGTGGCCAGAGACGTGGCCACAGACAACAGGGGGACCAGAGGAGAGAACGTGAGACTGTCAGGGGATGGACCGTGCTTCCCAGGGCTCCGGCTGGAGCCGTGGGGCTTATATCTCACGTCCTAACCTGCCAGTGCCTCCTCCAGTCAGGTCTTCACGTTATGCCAGACCGCAGCCTCGGTCCTACGCAGACGCAGTCCGCTCTCAGCCTAACAGGGTCCGCTTTAGGCTTCCTCCCGTGATAATTCCAGGGAACGGGGAGGCCCACCTCCTCCTCCGCGCAGGGCTGCAGACCCGGCGCTGGGCAGGCTGGCCCGCACTCTGCACTCAGCCATTAAAGTCATGCATCATTTGCATCAAGTTTCACCAGCACACGGAGGGCAGGAACCAGTCACTATCACCAGAATGGTTACACAACTGTCCACAATGATAAAACCTGCCTCTCCAAGCCCCCTCACACTACAACTATTGGTGGGAAATGCAAAAAATTGGGGATACACTACGCTCCAAATACTGGAGGAACACTACACTGACACTCTGGAAAACATATTGGCCAGGATTAAATCTGAGGTTGTTTCTGATTGGGAGCCAGCGTTTGCCATAGCTGCACGCTGGGCTAAAAGAAATCTTCCACGTTTGACTCAAAACATCATAGATGAGACCCATACGTGTATTGAAGACTATTTGCAAGAGCTCAATGAGCCTGGGGACCCACAAGAGGGCAGTGGGGCAGAGAGTGAGGCACACCCAGACACGGAGCCAGCTCTCTCAGCTCACACGCGCACAGACACACACTCCAGCACCACGGTGTTCTCAAGCGCCACGGCCTACTCACACACGGTCTGCTCACACTCAAACACGAACTCAAGCACCAGCATCCGTTCAAACACCAGACGACACGTCTATACTGGATCGGGTTTTTGTTCCGGATCACACTCCGGTCATTCTCCCTCAACGACAGACACGTAGGAGGCCCTCAGCCTCCCCAGCAGTGGCCAGGGGGGAGGTGTTTGACAACATCACTACGGCTTTAGATCCTCCTCACTCCACTCCGGTTCAGCCTCCTCCAAGTCGGGGTGAGACGCTTACTGTGCAAGCTCAGGTTCACGGGCCACCAGTGGAGCTCCATCCTATCTCTCCGAGCCCTCCAGAATACAGTCCGGTGCCGCATCCTTCACACCAGGGGGACCACAGTCTGGTTCCATCTGTAATGCATGAGACACCAGTTAGACCACCACCAATTGAGGACAATTTTGCCTATTTGTCTCCATCAGATGTGGCTCTTCTGGAGTCAGTGTTGTCAGCAGACACAACATATTCACGCAACAATTCATTTGCAACTACACCCAGATATACAGTCACCAAGCACATACACACTACTCGCAAGCTGGTGGATTGGACACTTAATGTACATCAGAAAAAACTCATTTTGGGTGATTCCAATCTAGCAAGGATCCGACACTTTGACCTCCCGGGTGTACAGATTGACAGTTTTCCTGGGGCCAACTTTAGACATGCTGCACATTTGCTTTCTACTTCTGTGGTGAACACACTGGTTACACACGTGATTTTGTCTTTCGGGGTGAATAGCAGATTTCAGAATGTCAAAGTTACAACTGTGAAACAACTACAGATGGCTGTGAGGGCGGCTAAAAAACGCTTCCCTACAGCCCAGATATACATCCCTCTCATAAACACGTCTGCATCTCTCCCCGCTCAGGAGAAACACAACATGATCCTCCTGAATGATCATATTCAGAGGAATATGCCATATCTTCCACGTTTACCATCAGAACACTTTCACACTAAGTCAGATAATGTTCACTGGACCCTAGGCACGGCCAGGGCCATGCTCAAGCATTGGGCTTCTTGTTTAAACTTCCAGGCCCCATAAGTCTGAGACCAGAGGGGGAACAGGCCTCAAAACCCCTTTGGGCTCAAAATGTCATTGTCCTCGCTAAAGATTTTACACTTACAACAGCACAACATTCACTCTTGAATAAGGGTTTGACTTTTATTCCCTCTATTAATTTGTGTATTAATCAGAAAATTCAAATGGAACATGATTTACAACAATATCATAGGAGAATTAAATTAGCAGCCTATTACAGGAGAAATACAGACACATACACACAGGTCCCATTCATGCCCTCCTCCACTTGGAGCCCTTCAGAGGACAAGCTTCCTCCTGAGTTACCTTTTCTTTTTAAAACTGATCACAAAGACTTTAAAAATGTGTACCAACAAATTACAGAACGCCAGAACATCACCAGTGCTGAGTGTGAGGCTCTACGGGAGCTCACACACAACACAGATATTATAATCAAGCCAGCTGATAAAGGCAGTTCAGTGGTTATTATGGACAGGGAGCAATATGTCCTGGAGGCTTCGAGACAACTCAGTGACAGGACATATTACACTCCTTTGGATAAACCTATTTATTTGGATACAGTTCCAGTGGTACATAATATTATTGACACTCTGTACAATAAAAAGTTCATCAATGCAAAACAAAAACGGTACTTGAAAGGTGATTATGAGCCAAGAATCAGACGCTTTTATATTCTTCCAAAAATACACAAAGATCCTCAAAAGTGGACTGTCCCATATGAAATCCCACCAGGAAGGCCTATTGTTTCTGATTGTGGCAGTGAGACATATCAAACAGCAGAATACATAGATTTTTATTTAAACCCACTTTCGACACGCCACCCGTCTTATTTAAAGGACACTTACCACTTTATTAGTATTGTGACTGCTTTGGAAGTGCCGGAGGAAGCATTCTTCTTCAGCATTGACATTGATTCACTCTACACAAACATTGACACACCTGCTGGTTTACGAGCAGTGAAAAACATGTTTCAGGCCTATCCGGACCCCTCCAGGCCTGATGAGGAATTGCTGCAACTTTTAGAAATCAATTTGACAAAAAATGACTTCGAATTCAATGGAGAATATTTTGTACAAATAAAGGGCACAGCTATGGGCAAAAAGTTTGCTCCTGCTTATGCGAATATTTTTATGGCTGAATGGGAACACAAGGTATTGGCTACTTGTAATAAAAAACCATTACATTATTACCGTTACTTGGATGATATATTTGGCATTTGGACTTACACAAAAGAGGACTTTGACATCTTTCTCACTATACTGGACTCATTCGACCCGTCTATCAGGATAAAACATGTTGTTGGAGTGACTTCGATTGATTTTTTGGATACTACAGTCTACAAAGGCCAGGATTTTACAAAAACACATAAATTGGATGTTAAAGTGTTTTTCAAAGAGACAGATACACATGCTCTACTTTATAAAACCAGCTTCCATCCACGTCACACTTTTAAAGGATTAGTGAAATCACAATTAATGAGATTTGATAGGATATGTACTCAAAAAAGTGATTTTACAGAGGCCACTTATACACTTTTTACTGCACTTAAATCACGTGGTTACTCTAGACAATTTTTGAGACATTGCTTGAAGACCTTTAAGGACAAAAAAGATAGGGACAACAAACCAATATTACCACTTATCTCAACCTATTCTACAGTGAGTGGAAGACTCAATGCAGCGTGGAAGACTAATTTTGAACACTTCATCACAGCACAGGGTCTGCTGCAGAACTATAGAGTTATTTCGGCCTTCAGAAGGAATAGGAATTTACAGGACTATTTAGTCAGGGCAAAGGTCAAGGGGCCTCGGCCTCACACCAAACGTAATTCACTCACTGATCATTTTGTTAACTTGTCATTTGTGAAAAGTCACTCCAACAACAATATTTGTACCATTCATCAGACGTTTTCCACTGGTACTGAAAATATTGTTTATCTCATTTTTTGCTCTGTATGTGGACTCCAGTATGTGGGCCAAACTAAAAATTCATTG
Organism: Rhyacichthys aspro; assembly: GCA_036850595.1. Classification (NCBI taxonomy): domain Eukaryota; kingdom Metazoa; phylum Chordata; class Actinopteri; order Gobiiformes; family Rhyacichthyidae; genus Rhyacichthys; species Rhyacichthys aspro. The sequence goes on along the minus strand of JAWCTZ010000335.1, from coordinate 27,314 downwards.
TTGGTTAGGTTTGCACAACACAAATATAATATTTTACGGCAGAAGGAGTCACATACACCTATTGTTCAGCATTTCATGGTTCATGGACTCAGTTCACTCAGGATGACAGGAATCCAGAGTAATTCATCGTGGACTGAGGCCCAGAGATTACAAAAGGAACGTTACTGGATTACATATTTACAAACGAGAGTGCCACATGGCCTTAATACGAAGTTCCGGTGAGCCAGACACTCTGTTTGTGTTATTAGTGTTTATATGCATGTTGTATTATTGTTGTTCGGGTTCATAGGCCTATACCGGGCCTAATCCTAACCCTAAGGCCACAGGGTACTTGCCTAACCCTAAGGTCACAGAACCCTAGCCTAATCCTAATGACCCTCACCCCTCGCCTAACCCTAAATCCTTAATTTTAATTTTTATGCCCACCCGGACCCTTTTTCTAACCCTAATAACTCCCATCCCTTACCTAATCCTAAACCTCAGTCTTCCTCTGCTTTGTTTACTTTTCTTTTTACACTTTTTGTCTTTTCCCGCCCTAACAAAAATAAAAAGACCAAAAAAATAAAAAAACATACCTATAAAAACATTCAAAAAAATTAAAAAACAAAAAATACAAAAATAATAAACAGAAAACGAGGAAAATTAAAAAGTTCTACAACATAGGTAACAAAACAAATTTAAATCTGGGAGTTAGGTGTATTATTTATACTCAGTTTGGGAATTTGAGGAAAACACGGATGTGTCTTCATCCGGTTTGGACGCTTTGGGGCTAAATTAGGGGTTTTACAAATTGACTAAAAATTATTTAACTTCATTTTATGTTCTGGGAGGGTGCAAGGATGCACCATACAAAATTTGGGATTTTTTACTTGTGGGAAAATGTTTTTATTCAAGATTTTACCTTTAATGTAAATTGATAGACTCTCTGTCACCTGCTCAGTATAAGCAGGGACAGGGGGCGGAGTTAAGCCCAGGACAGGCACAGACAAGTCTCTCTTTCTCTCATTCTCACTCTGACCACCGAGGAGAGCAGTACAGACAGCAATAGAGCCTTGTTTCTGCAAATTAGCGTGCTTAAGCCTGAAGAAGTCCACTTTTTGGACGAAACGTCGCGAACAGCACGCTATTTATTAGTTTTTCTGGTTTTTTGGGGATTTTTTCTGGTTTTATTTTAATACATTTTTTCATTTCATTTTTTAAAACATTATTTGTCTTTGAGGGGTTTTAGTTTACACATTATTTGTTTGTTCCTTTTATTTTAAAACAAAAAAATAAAAAAACAACAAAAAAAACAATTTTGATTTAAATTAAAAACAAAAAAATAAAAAAATATATTCTGCCCACCAGGGCTTTTTTGATAAATGTGGCGACAGGACCACACTGAGTGGACCTTAGTCCACCGTGGCCAGAGACGTGGCCACAGACAACAGGGGGACCAGAGGAGAGAACGTGAGACTGTCAGGGGGATGGACCGTGCTTCCCAGGGCTCCGGCTGGAGCCGTGGGGCTTATATCTCACGTCCTAACCTGCCAGTGCCTCCTCCAGTCAGGTCTTCACGTTATGCCAGACCGCAGCCTCGGTCCTACGCAGACGCAGTCCGCTCTCAGCCTAACAGGGTCCGCTTTAGGCTTCCTCCCCGTGATAATTCCAGGGAACGGGGAGGCCCACCTCCTCCTCCGCGCAGGGCTGCAGACCCGGCGCTGGGCAGGCTGGCCCGCACTCTGCACTCAGCCATTAAAGTCATGCATCATTTGCATCAAGTTTCACCAGCACACGGAGGGCAGGAACCAGTCACTATCACCAGAATGGTTACACAACTGTCCACAATGATAAAACCTGCCTCTCCAAGCCCCCTCACACTACAACTATTGGTGGGAAATGCAAAAAATTGGGGATACACTACGCTCCAAATACTGGAGGAACACTACACTGACACTCTGGAAAACATATTGGCCAGGATTAAATCTGAGGTTGTTTCTGATTGGGAGCCAGCGTTTGCCATAGCTGCACGCTGGGCTAAAAGAAATCTTCCACGTTTGACTCAAAACATCATAGATGAGACCCATACGTGTATTGAAGACTATTTGCAAGAGCTCAATGAGCCTGGGGACCCACAAGAGGGCAGTGGGGCAGAGAGTGAGGCACACCCGGACACGGAGCCAGCTCTCTCAGCTCACACGCGCGCACAGACACACACTCCAGCACCACGGTGTTCTCAAGCGCCACGGCCTACTCACACACGGTCTGCTCACACTCAAACACGAACTCAAGCACCAGCATCCGTTCAAACACCAGACGACACGTCTATACTGGATCGGGTTTTTGTTCCGGATCACACTCCGGTCATTCTCCCTCAACGACAGACACGTAGGAGGCCCTCAGCCTCCCCAGCAGTGGCCAGGGGGGAGGTGTTTGACAACATCACTACGGCTTTAGATCCTCCTCACTCCACTCCGGTTCAGCCTCCTCCAAGTCGGGGTGAGACGCTTACTGTGCAAGCTCAGGTTCACGGGCCACCAGTGGAGCTCCATCCTATCTCTCCGAGCCCTCCAGAATACAGTCCGGTGCCGCATCCTTCACACCAGGGGGACCACAGTCTGGTTCCATCTGTAATGCATGAGACACCAGTTAGACCACCACCAATTGAGGACAATTTTGCCTATTTGTCTCCATCAGATGTGGCTCTTCTGGAGTCAGTGTTGTCAGCAGACACAACATATTCACGCAACAATTCATTTGCAACTACACCCAGATATACAGTCACCAAGCACATACACACTACTCGCAAGCTGGTGGATTGGACACTTAATGTACATCAGAAAAAACTCATTTTGGGTGATTCCAATCTAGCAAGGATCCGACACTTTGACCTCCCGGGTGTACAGATTGACAGTTTTCCTGGGGCCAACTTTAGACATGCTGCACATTTGCTTTCTACTTCTGTGGTGAACACACTGGTTACACACGTGATTTTGTCTTTCGGGGTGAATAGCAGATTTCAGAATGTCAAAGTTACAACTGTGAAACAACTACAGATGGCTGTGAGGGCGGCTAAAAAACGCTTCCCTACAGCCCAGATATACATCCCTCTCATAAACACGTCTGCATCTCTCCCCGCTCAGGAGAAACACAACATGATCCTCCTGAATGATCATATTCAGAGGAATATGCCATATCTTCCACGTTTACCATCAGAACACTTTCACACTAAGTCAGATAATGTTCACTGGACCCTAGGCACGGCCAGGGCCATGCTCAAGCATTGGGCTTCTTGTTTAAACTTCCAGGCCCCATAAGTCTGAGACCAGAGGGGGAACAGGCCTCAAAACCCCTTTGGGCTCAAAATGTCATTGTCCTCGCTAAAGATTTTACACTTACAACAGCACAACATTCACTCTTGAATAAGGGTTTGACTTTTATTCCCTCTATTAATTTGTGTATTAATCAGAAAATTCAAATGGAACATGATTTACAACAATATCATAGGAGAATTAAATTAGCAGCCTATTACAGGAGAAATACAGACACATACACACAGGTCCCATTCATGCCCTCCTCCACTTGGAGCCCTTCAGAGGACAAGCTTCCTCCTGAGTTACCTTTTCTTTTTAAAACTGATCACAAAGACTTTAAAAATGTGTACCAACAAATTACAGAACGCCAGAACATCACCAGTGCTGAGTGTGAGGCTCTACGGGAGCTCACACACAACACAGATATTATAATCAAGCCAGCTGATAAAGGCAGTTCAGTGGTTATTATGGACAGGGAGCAATATGTCCTGGAGGCTTCGAGACAACTCAGTGACAGGACATATTACACTCCTTTGGATAAACCTATTTATTTGGATACAGTTCCAGTGGTACATAATATTATTGACACTCTGTACAATAAAAAGTTCATCAATGCAAAACAAAAACGGTACTTGAAAGGTGATTATGAGCCAAGAATCAGACGCTTTTATATTCTTCCAAAAATACACAAAGATCCTCAAAAGTGGACTGTCCCATATGAAATCCCACCAGGAAGGCCTATTGTTTCTGATTGTGGCAGTGAGACATATCAAACAGCAGAATACATAGATTTTTATTTAAACCCACTTTCGACACGCCACCCGTCTTATTTAAAGGACACTTACCACTTTATTAGTATTGTGACTGCTTTGGAAGTGCCGGAGGAAGCATTCTTCTTCAGCATTGACATTGATTCACTCTACACAAACATTGACACACCTGCTGGTTTACGAGCAGTGAAAAACATTTTTCAGGCCTATCCGGACCCCTCCAGGCCTGATGAGGAATTGCTGCAACTGTTGGAAATCAATTTGACAAAAAATGACTTTGAATTCAATGGAGAATATTTTGTACAAATAAAGGGCACAGCAATGGGCAAGAAGTTTGCTCCTGCTTATGCAAATATTTTTATGGCTGAATGGGAACACAAGGTATTGGCTACTTGTAACAAAAACCATTACATTATTACCGTTACTTGGATGATATATTTGGCATTTGGACATACACAAAAGAGGACTTTGACATCTTTCTCACTATACTGGACTCATTCGACCCGTCTATCAGGATAAAACATGTTGTTGGAGTGACTTCGATTGATTTTTTGGATACTACAGTCTACAAAGGCCAGGATTTTACAAAAACACATAAATTGGATGTTAAAGTGTTTTTCAAAGAGACAGATACACATGCTCTACTTTATAAAACCAGCTTCCATCCACGTCACACTTTTAAAGGATTAGTGAAATCACAATTAATGAGATTTGATAGGATATGTACTCAAAAAAGTGATTTTACAGAGGCCACTTATACACTTTTTACTGCACTTAAATCACGTGGTTACTCTAGACAATTTTTGAGACATTGCTTGAAGACCTTTAAGGACAAAAAAGATAGGGACAACAAACCAATATTACCACTTATCTCAACCTATTCTACAGTGAGTGGAAGACTCAATGCAGCGTGGAAGACTAATTTTGAACACTTCATCACAGCACAGGGTCTGCTGCAGAACTATAGAGTTATTTCGGCCTTCAGAAGGAATAGGAATTTACAGGACTATTTAGTCAGGGCAAAGGTCAAGGGGCCTCGGCCTCACACCAAACGTAATTCACTCACTGATCATTTTGTTAACTTGTCATTTGTGAAAAGTCACTCCAACAACAATATTTGTACCATTCATCAGACGTTTTCCACTGGTACTGAAAATATTGTTTATCTCATTTTTTGCTCTGTATGTGGACTCCAGTATGTGGGCCAAACTAAAAATTCATTGTTGGTTAGGTTTGCACAACACAAATATAATATTTTACGGCAGAAGGAGTCACATACACCTATTGTTCAGCATTTCATGGTTCATGGACTCAGTTCACTCAGGATGACAGGAATCCAGAGTAATTCATCGTGGACTGAGGCCCAGAGATTACAAAAGGAACGTTACTGGATTACATATTTACAAACGAGAGTGCCACATGGCCTTAATACGAAGTTCCGGTGAGCCAGACACTCTGTTTGTGTTATTAGTGTTTATATGCATGTTGTATTATTGCTGTTCGGGTTCATAGGCCTATACCGGGCCTAATCCTAACCCTAAGGCCACAGGGTACTTGCCTAACCCTAAGGTCACAGAACCCTAGCCTAATCCTAATGACCCTCACCCCTCGCCTAACCCTAAATCCTTAATTTTAATTTTTATGCCCACCCGGACCCTTTTTCTAACCCTAATAACTCCCATCCCTTACCTAATCCTAAACCTCAGTCTTCCTCTGCTTTGTTTACTTTTCTTTTTACACTTTTTGTCTTTTCCCGCCCTAACAAAAATAAAAAGAACAAAAAAAAAAAACATACCTATAAAAACATTCAAAAAAATTAAAAAACAAAAAATACAAAAATAATAAACAGAAAACGAGGAAAATTAAAAAGTTCTACAACATAGGTAACAAAACAAATTTAAATCTGGGAGTTAGGTGTATTATTTATACTCAGTTTGGGAATTTGAGGAAAACACGGATGTGTCTTCATCCGGTTTGGACGCTTTGGGGCTAAATTAGGGGTTTTACAAATTGACTAAAAATTATTTTACTTCATTTTATGTTCTGGGAGGGTGCAAGGATGCACCATACAAAATTTGGGATTTTTTACTTGTGGGAAAATGTTTTTATTCAAGATTTTACCTTTAATGTAAATTGATAGACTCTCTGTCACCTGCTCAGTATAAGCAGGGACAGGGGGCGGAGTTAAGCCCAGGACAGGCACAGACAAGTCTCTCTTTCTCTCATTCTCACTCTGACCACCGAGGAGAGCAGTACAGACAGCAATAGAGCCTTGTTTCTGCAAATTAGCGTGCTTAAGCCTGAAGAAGTCCACTTTTTGGACGAAACGTCGCGAACAGCACGCTATTTATTAGTTTTTCTGGTTTTTTGGGGATTTTTTCTGGTTTTATTTTAATTCATTATTTTCTTTCATTCTTTAAAACATTATTTGTCTTTGAGGGGTTTTCGTTTACACATTTTTTGTTGGTCCATTTATTTTTATAAAAAAACAAAAATCTAAAAAAATAAAAATAAAAAAATAAAAAAACAAACAAAAAACAAACAAAAAATATAGATGTTAATAAAAAAAAAAAAAATATACTCTGCCCATCAGGGCTTTTTGGATAAATGTGGCGACAGGACCACACTGAGTGGACCTTAGTCCACCGTGGCCAGAGACGTGGCCACAGACAACAGGGGGACCAGAGGAGAGAACGTGAGACTGTCAGGGGGATGGACCGTGCTTCCCAGGGCTCCGGCCGGAGCCGTGGGGCTTATATCTCACGTCCTAACCCTAACCCTAACCCTAACCCTAACCCTAACCCTAACCCTAACCCTAACCCTAACCCTAACCCTAACCCTAACCCTAACCCTAACCCTAACCCTAACCCTAACCCTAACCCTAACCCTAAAACATCAATTAAAACCTCAATACATATCAGTACAAAAACATCAATTAAAACCTCAATACATATCAGTACAAAAACATCAATTAAAACCTCAATACATATCAGTAACCTACCTAGCTAGAAGTAGAACCTAAAACTTAAACTGTGACACACCGCGAGGTCTGATCAACCTCGGGGGGCCATCCTTGGATGAGGGTGTCTAGTGATAATGGCCGAAACACCCGATGATTCCAGGGTCCACTACTGAAGATGTGTCTTTCAAAATTAGATTTAAAATAACAGATCAGTACAAAACAAAGTCTGTATAGACAAATCAATATGAAAATGTATAAACAGAGGAAACAAATTCTCTATGGACAAATTAATATGGTACATTCACCTTTAAAAACTTTAAAACAGAAAACAAAAGTCTGTATAGACAAATCATTATAATTTATCCACCCTGAAAAATCACAAACAGAAGAAACAAATTCTCTATGGACAAATTAATACGGTACATTCACCCTTAAAAAAGTTAAAAACAGAAAACAAAGTCAGTATAGACTTGGAGAGTTGCTGATGACGTGCGTGGGCCAGTGCATTGCCTTTGGCTCTCTGTTAACCATGCACTCAACTGGAGTGTCATGGGGAGGGTCATCGAGAGAATTTCAAAAACCTAACTAGCCAGCGCTTCCGAACAACGAGCTCTCCAGAATTCTGTTTTATCACCATGACAACTCCAGAGGAATTGTCATCACCTACAACAGAAGAGGAGACGTCCATCTTAAAGAAGAACAAGACCCAGCTGTCAGGATAGACTCTCTGCCCTCCTCTCTTCTCCTCCCTCACTTCCCTCCCATCCCTGGGGGGAGTGTGTGGGGGGAGGGAGAGGCGGGGCAACAGCCCGATCCGGCGGGGCAATGGCTCACCCAGTCCGGGTACCCATTGCCTGGCTCTGCCTCTTTCCGTCCACAACTCCTGACCCTAAACTTAGCCTTATTCGAACCCTACCCGAACCCTGACCCCTGACCCTAAACCTACCCTAAACCTAAAACCCAACTCAAACCTGACCCTAAACCTAAAACCCAACCCATACCTAAACCTTACCCTAATCCCTAACCCCATTCAAACCTCGACACTCAGATACTCATTCTACAATAGAGAAAGGTAAGTACACACCCTATAGACAAGAGTATCTGCAAAATGATTTACAAACCCTAATCCTAAGCCTTAAGCCCTAAAACTACTCCTACTCAAACTTATATGCTTAGACTCTTATTGTACAATGGAAAAAGGTAAGTGCACATGCAATAGGCGCTTAGAACACACGCTACATATCTCAAATAGGATTTGCGAACCCGAACCCTGCCCTAAAACCCTGACGCAAACCCTACAACAACCCTAATACTCTAATCCTAATCCTAACCCCTGTCCCCTGTCCCTGACCCTGTCCCTAAAACCTAATCCTAAACCTAAAACCCTGACCCTGACCCTAATCCTAAACCTAAAATCCTAAACCCTAATCCTAAACCTAAACTTGTTCAATATAATATGTGTAAAACCAGCTCAAATCCGACTAAAACCGGTTCAAGTTCGACTAAAACCAATTCAAATCCATCTGGAACCTGATTGGATCTCACCTGGACCTGCTCGGGTTCAATTCAAATCTTAGTCTAACTGAAAAGTGTTCAAATCTGGGTAAAACCGGCTCAAATCCCACTAAAATATCTTCAAATCCGAATAAAACCAGATTAGATCCTGCTGGAACTTGTTCAGATTTCACTTGGACCCGTTTGGATCCAATTCAAAACTTAATCCAACTCAAAAGTATTCAAATCAGGGTAAAACCGGCTCAAATCCAACTAAAACCTGATCAAATCCGACTAAAACCAGTTCAAGTCCACCTGGAACCTGCTTGGATTTCACCTGGACCTGCTTGGACCCAATTCAAATCTTAATCCAACTGAAAAGTGTTCAAATCTGAGTAAAACCAATACAAACCCCACTAAAACAGGTTCAAATCCGACTAAAACCTGTCCAAATCCGACTAAAACCAGTTTAGATCCTGCTGGAACTGGTTCAGATCTCACTTGGACCCGCTTGGATCCAATTCAAAACTTAATCCAACTCAAAAGTATTCAAATCAGGGTAAAACCGGCTCAAATCCCACTAAAACCTACTCAAATCCTTCTAAAACCAGATTAGATCCTGCTGGACCTTGTTCAGATTTCACTTGGACCCATTTGGACCCAACTCAAAACTTAATCCAACTCAAAAGTATTCAAATCAGGGTAAAACCGGCTCAAATCCAACTAAAACCTGATCAAATCCGACTAAAACCATTTCAAGTCCACCTGGAACCTGCTTGGATCTCACCTGGACCTGCCTGGACCCAATTCAAATCTTAATCCAACTGAAGAGTGTTCAAATCTGATTAAAACCAACTCAAATCCCACTAAAACAGGTTCAAATCCAACTAAAACCTGTCCAAATCCGACTAAAACCTGTTCAGATCTGACTAAAACCACTTCAGAACCATCTGGAACCAGTTCAGATCTGACTTAAACCTGTTCAGGTCCAATTCAAATCTCAATCCAGCTGAAAGCTGTTCAAATCTCTTTCCCAGAGGGACATTCATTGCTTTTAACACTGGTTTTAACCAGAAGACTGGGCGCCATTTTTAAAAGGACAGCTTTCCCAGAATCCTCGTGACTTCCTGCTCATCATTTTTACCTCTAAAGCTGCCTCAGGTCGTTATTTTAAATGAGAATTTGTTCTCAATTGACTTATAGGACTTTATAAAGGTGAAATAAAATGTAATATAAAAAAAAAAAATTAATTTTGTGAACCATGACAGAGACTTGTATGCAGATTAGAGACCCGAATGCTAATCAGCGAGTCACATCCAAACCAGTCATACAGACTTGTAAAATAAACCGGGTTAATATGTATGGAACCTGGACATGCCATACATCAAAACGATCGACACGGCGACGGCTATCTCCTCCTGGACAAACCAGTGGCCCTAACCACAAGAGGAACTGATGAGAGCCCAAAAACTGCAACGCAACTGCAACAACGGTAAGTACTGCTACAGACTTCCTGGAGTCGTGCGGTGTATTGGGGCACAGGAAGCTCTGCTACAACAAACGCCTTTATATGGCCCGTATTTGAATCCTTAAAACCTGAAATTCTAAAACCTCTTAAAGTGAAACCTAAACTAATACAAAAACATCAATTAAAACCTCAATACATATCAGTAACCTACCTAGCTAGAAGTAGAACCTAAAACTTAAACTGTGACACACCGCGAGGTCTGATCAACCTCGGGGCCATCCTTGGATGAGGGTGTCTAGTGATAATGGCCGAAACACCCGATGATTCCAGGGTCCACTACTGAAGATGTGTCTTTCAAAATTAGATTTAAAATAACAGATCAGTACAAAACAAAGTCTGTATAGACAAATCAATATGAAAATGTATAAACAGAGGAAACAAATTCTCTATGGACAAATTAATATGGTACATTCACCTTTAAAAACTTTAAAACAGAAAACAAAAGTCTGTATAGACAAATCATTATAATATATCCACCCTGAAAAATCACAAACAGAAGAAACAAATTCTCTATGGACAAATTAGTGTGGTACATTCACCCTTAAAAAAGTTAAAAACAGAAAACAAAGTCAGTATAGACTTGGAGAGTTGCTGATGACGTGCGTGGGCCAGTGCATTGCCTTTGGCTCTCTGTTAACCATGCACTCAACTGGAGTGTCATGGGGAGGGTCATCGAGAGAATTTCAAAAACCTAACTAGCCAGCGCTTCCGAACAACGAGCTCTCCAGAATTCTGTTTTATCACCATGACAACTCCAGAGGAATTGTCATCACCTACAACAGAAGAGGAGACGTCCATCTTAAAGAAGAACAAGACCCAGCTGTCAGGATAGACTCTCTGCCCTCCTCTCTTCTCCTCCCTCACTTCCCTCCCATCCCTGGGGGAGTGTGTGGGGGGGAGAGAGCGGGGCAACAGCCCGATCCGGCGGGGCAATGGCTCACCCAGTCCGGGTACCCATTGCCTGGCTCTGCCTCTTTCCGTCCACAACTCCTGACCCTAAACTTAGCCTTATTCGAACCCTACCCGAACCCTGACCCCTGACCCTAAACCTACCCTAAACCTAAAACCCAACTCAAACCTGACCCTAAACCTAAAACCCAACCCATACCTAAACCTTACCCTAATCCCTAACCCCATTCAAACCTCGACACTCAGATACTCATTCTACAATAGAAAAGGTAAGTACACACCCTATAGACAAGAGTATCTGCAAAATGATTTACAAACCCTAATCCTAAGCCTTAAGCCCTAAAACTACTCCTACTCAAACTTATATGCTTAGACTCTTATTGTACAATGGAAAAGGTAAGTGCACATGCAATAGGCGCTTAGAACACACGCTACATATCTCAAATAGGATTTGCGAACCCGAACCCTGCCCTAAAACCCTGACGCAAACCCTACAACAACCCTAATACTCTAATCCTAATCCTAACCCCTGTCCCCTGTCCCTGACCCTGTCCCTAAAACCTAATCCTAAACCTAAAACCCTGACCCTGACCCTAATCCTAAACCTAAAATCCTAAACCCTAATCCTAAACCTAAACTTGTTCAATATAATATGTGTAAAACCAGCTCAAATCCGACTAAAACCGGTTCAAGTTCGACTAAAACCAATTCAAATCCATCTGGAACCTGATTGGATCTCACCTGGACCTGCTCGGGTTCAATTCAAATCTTAGTCTAACTGAAAAGTGTTCAAATCTGGGTAAAACCGGCTCAAATCCCACTAAAATATCTTCAAATCCGAATAAAACCAGTTTAGATCCTGCTGGAACTGGTTCAGATCTCACTTGGACCCGTTTGGATCCAATTCAAAACTTAATCCAACTCAAAAGTATTCAAATCAGGGTAAAACCGGCTCAAATCCAACTAAAACCTGATCAAATCCGACTAAAACCAGTTCAAGTCCACCTGGAACCTGCTTGGATTTCACCTGGACCTGCTTGGACCCAATTCAAATCTTAATCCAACTGAAAAGTGTTCAAATCTGAGTAAAACCAATACAAACCCCACTAAAACAGGTTCAAATCCGACTAAAACCTGTCCAAATCCGACTAAAACCAGTTTAGATCCTGCTGGAACTGGTTCAGATCTCACTTGGACCCGCTTGGATCCAATTCAAAACTTAATCCAACTCAAAAGTATTCAAATCAGGGTAAAACCGGCTCAAATCCCACTAAAACCTACTCAAATCCTTCTAAAACCAGATTAGATCCTGCTGGACCTTGTTCAGATTTCACTTGGACCCATTTGGACCCAACTCAAAACTTAATCCAACTCAAAAGTATTCAAATCAGGGTAAAACCGGCTCAAATCCAACTAAAACCTGATCAAATCCGACTAAAACCATTTCAAGTCCACCTGGAACCTGCTTGGATCTCACCTGGACCTGCCTGGACCCAATTCAAATCTTAATCCAACTGAAGAGTGTTCAAATCTGATTAAAACCAACTCAAATCCCACTAAAACAGGTTCAAATCCAACTAAAACCTGTCCAAATCCGACTAAAACCTGTTCAGATCTGACTAAAACCACTTCAGAACCATCTGGAACCAGTTCAGATCTGACTTAAACCTGTTCAGGTCCAATTCAAATCTCAATCCAGCTGAAAGCTGTTCAAATCTCTTTCCCAGAGGGACATTCATTGCTTTTAACACTGGTTTTAACCAGAAGACTGGGCGCCATTTTTAAAAGGACAGCTTTCCCAGAATCCTCGTGACTTCCTGCTCATCATTTTTACCTCTAAAGCTGCCTCAGGTCGTTATTTTAAATGAGAATTTGTTCTCAATTGACTTATAGGACTTTATAAAGGTGAAATAAAATGTAATATAAAAAATAAAAAAATTAATTTTGTGAACCATGACAGAGACTTGTATGCAGATTAGAGACCCGAATGCTAATCAGCGAGTCACATCCAAACCAGTCATACAGACTTGTAAAATAAACCGGGTTAATATGTATGGAACCTGGACATGCCATACATCAAAACGATCGACACGGCGACGGCTATCTCCTCCTGGACAAACCAGTGGCCCTAACCACAAGAGGAACTGATGAGAGCCCAAAAACTGCAACGCAACTGCAACAACGGTAAGTACTGCTACAGACTTCCTGGAGTCGTGCGGTGTATTGGGGCACAGGAAGCTCTGCTACAACAAACGCCTTTATATGGCCCGTATTTGAATCCTTAAAACCTGAAATTCTAAAACCTCTTAAAGTGAAACCTAAACTAATACAAAAACATCAATTAAAACCTCAATACATATCAGTAACCTACCTAGCTAGAAGTAGAACCTAAAACTTAAACTGTGACACACCGCGAGGTCTGATCAACCTCGGGGGGCCATCCTTGGATGAGGGTGTCTAGTGATAATGGCCGAAACACCCGATGATTCCAGGGTCCACTACTGAAGATGTGTCTTTCAAAATTAGATTTAAAATAACAGATCAGTACAAAACAAAGTCTGTATAGACAAATCAATATGAAAATGTATAAACAGAGGAAACAAATTCTCTATGGACAAATTAATATGGTACATTCACCTTTAAAAACTTTAAAACAGAAAACAAAAGTCTGTATAGACAAATCATTATAATATATCCACCCTGAAAAATCACAAACAGAAGAAACAAATTCTCTATAGACAAATTAATGTGGTACATCCACCCTCAAAAAAGTTAAAAACAGAAAACAAAGTCAGTATAGACTTGGAGAGTTGCTGATGACGTGCGTGGGCCAGTGCATTGCCTTTGGCTCTCTGTTAACCATGCACTCAACTGGAGTGTCATGGGGAGGGTCATCGAGAGAATTTCAAAAACCTAACTAGCCAGCGCTTCCGAACAACGAGCTCTCCAGAATTCTGTTTTATCACCATGACAACTCCAGAGGAATTGTCATCACCTACAACAGAAGAGGAGACGTCCATCTTAAAGAAGAACAAGACCCAGCTGTCAGGATAGACTCTCTGCCCTCCTCTCTTCTCCTCCCTCACTTCCCTCCCATCCCTGGGGGGAGTGTGTGGGGGGAGGGAGAGGCGGGGCAACAGCCCGATCCGGCGGGGCAATGGCTCACCCAGTCCGGGTACCCATTGCCTGGCTCTGCCTCTTTCCGTCCACAACTCCTGACCCTAAACTTAGCCTTATTCGAACCCTACCCGAACCCTGACCCCTGACCCTAAACCTACCCTAAACCTAAAACCCAACTCAAACCTGACCCTAAACCTAAAACCCAACCCATACCTAAACCTTACCCTAATCCCTAACCCCATTCAAACCTCGACACTCAGATACTCATTCTACAATAGAGAAAGGTAAGTACACACCCTATAGACAAGAGTATCTGCAAAATGATTTACAAACCCTAATCCTAAGCCTTAAGCCCTAAAACTACTCCTACTCAAACTTATATGCTTAGACTCTTATTGTACAATGGAAAAGGTAAGTGCACATGCAATAGGCGCTTAGAACACACGCTACATATCTCAAATAGGATTTGCGAACCCGAACCCTGCCCTAAAACCCTGACGCAAACCCTACAACAACCCTAATACTCTAATCCTAATCCTAACCCCTGTCCCCTGTCCCTGACCCTGTCCCTAAAACCTAATCCTAAACCTAAAACCCTGACCCTGACCCTAATCCTAAACCTAAAATCCTAAACCCTAATCCTAAACCTAAACTTGTTCAATATAATATGTGTAAAACCAGCTCAAATCCGACTAAAACCGGTTCAAGTTCGACTAAAACCAATTCAAATCCATCTGGAACCTGATTGGATCTCACCTGGACCTGCTCGGGTTCAATTCAAATCTTAGTCTAACTGAAAAGTGTTCAAATCTGGGTAAAACCGGCTCAAATCCCACTAAAATATCTTCAAATCCGAATAAAACCAGTTTAGATCCTGCTGGAACTTGTTCAGATTTCACTTGGACCCGTTTGGATCCAATTCAAAACTTAATCCAACTCAAAAGTTCGGGGTTTTTTTTTTTTTGGCGGGGGGTTAATTATTAAAGTTTTGGGGCGGTCCTGGGGTTTTTTTTTTTTTTTTTGGTCCCATGAAACCCACTCCAAAGTATTCAAATCAGGGTAAAACCGGCTCAAATCCAACTAAAACCTGATCAAATCCGACTAAAACCAGTTCAAATCCACCTGGAACCTGCTTGGATTTCACCTGGACCTGCTGGGACCCAATTCAAATCTTAATCCAACTGAAAAGTGTTCAAATCTGGGTAAAACCGCCTCCTAGGCTCAAATCCCACTAAAACCGTGTTCAAATCCGACTAAAACCAGTTTAGATCCTGCTGGAACTGGTTCAGATCTCACTTGGACCCGCTTGGATCCAATTCAAAACTTAATCCAACTCAAAAGTATTCAAATCAGGGTAAAACCGGCTCAAATCCCACTAAAACCTACTCAAATCCTTCTAAAACCAGATTAGATCCTGCTGGACCTTGTTCAGATTTCACTTGGACCCATTTGGACCCAACTCAAAACTTAATCCAACTCAAAAGTATTCAAATCAGGATAAAACCGGCTCAAATCCAACTAAAACCTGATCAAATCCGACTAAAACCAGTTCAAGTCCACCTGGAACCTGCTTGGATCTCACCTGGACCTGCCTGGACCCAATTCAAATCTTAATCCAACTGAAGAGTGTTCAAATCTGATTAAAACCAACTCAAATCCCACTAAAACAGGTTCAAATCCAACTAAAACCTGTCCAAATCCGACTAAAACCTGTTCAGATCTGACTAAAACCACTTCAGAACCATCTGGAACCAGTTCAGATCTGACTTAAACCTGTTCAGGTCCAATTCAAATCTCAATCCAGCTGAAAGCTGTTCAAATCTCTTTCCCAGAGGGACATTCATTGCTTTTAACACTGGTTTTAACCAGAAGACTGGGCGCCATTTTTAAAAGGACAGCTTTCCCAGAATCCTCGTGACTTCCTGCTCATCATTTTTACCTCTAAAGCTGCCTCAGGTCGTTATTTTAAATGAGAATTTGTTCTCAGTTGACTTATAGGACTATATAAAGGTGAAATAAAATATAATATAAAAAATAAAAAAATTAATTTTGTGAACCATGACAGAGACTCGTATGCAGATTAGAGACCCGAATGCTAATCATCGAGTCATATCCAAACCAGTCATACAGACTGGTAAAATAAACCGGGTTAGCATTGCTGGAACCTGGACATGTCATACATCAAAACGACCGGCACGGCGACGCCCATCTCATCCTGGACAAACCAGTGGCCCTAACCACAAGAGGAACCAAAGAGAGCCCAAAAACTGCAACGCAACTGCGACAACGGTAAGTACTGCTACAGACTTCCTGGAGTCGTGCGGTGTATTGGGGCACAGGAAGCTCTGCTACAACAAACGCCTTTATATGGCCCGTATTTGAATACTTAAAACCTGAAATTCTAAAACCTCTTAAAGTGAAACCTAAACTAATACAAAAACATCAATTAAAACCTCAATACATATCAGTAACCTACCTAGCTAGAAGTAGAACCTAAAACTTAAACTGTGACACACCGCGAGGTCTGATCAACCTCGGGGGGCCATCCTTGGATGAGGGTGTCTAGTGATAATGGCCGAAACACCCGATGATTCCAGGGTCCACTACTGAAGATGTGTCTTTCAAAATTGGATTTAAAATAACAGATCAGTACAAAACAAAGTCTGTATAGACAAATCAATATGAAAATGTATAAACAGAGGAAACAAATTCTCTATGGACAAATTAATACGGTACATTCACCCTTAAAAACTTTAAAACAGAAAACAAAAGTCTGTATAGACAAATCATTATAATATATCCACCCTGAAAAATCACAAACAGAAGAAACAAAGTCTCTATAGACAAATTAGTGTGGTACATCCACCCTCAAAAAAAGTTAAAAACAGAAAACAAAGTCAGTATAGACTTGGAGAGTTGCTGATGACGTGCGTGGGCCAGTGCATTGCCTTTGGCTCTCTGTTAACCATGCACTCAACTGGAGTGTCATGGGGAGGGTCATCGAGAGAATTACAAAAACCTAACTAGCCAGCGCTTCCGAACAACGAGCTCTCCAGAATTCTGTTTTATCACCATGACAACTCCAGAGGAATTGTCATCACCTACAACAGAAGAGGAGACGTCCACCTTAAAGAAGAACAAGACCCAGCTGTCAGGATAGACTCTCTGCCCTCCTCTCTTCTCCTCCCTCACTTCCCTCCCATCCCTGGGAGGAGTGTGTGGGGGGAGGGAGAGGCGGGGCAACAGCCCGATCCGGCGGGGCAATGGCTCACCCAGTCCGGGTACCCATTGCCTGGCTCTGCCTCTTTCCGCCCACAACTCCTGACCCTAAAACTTAGCCTTATTCGAACCCTAAACCTACCCGAACCCTGACCCCTGACCCTAAACCTACCCTAAACCTAAAACCCAACCCCAACCTGACCCTAAATCTAAACCTAAAACCCAACCCAAACCTAAACCTTACCCTAATCCCTAACCCCATTCAAACCTCAACACTCAGATACTCATTCTACAATAGAGAAAGGTAAGTGCACATCCTATAGACAAGAGTATCTGCAAAATGATTTACAAACCCTAATCCTAAGCCTTAAGCCCTAAAACTACTCCTACTCAAACTTATATGCTTAGACTCTTATTGTACAATGGAAAAGGTAAGTGCACATGCAATAGGCGCTTAGAACACACGCTACATATCTAAAATAGGATTTGCGAACCCGAACCCTGCCCTAAAACCCTGACGCAAACCCTACAACAACCCTAATACTCTAATCCTAATCCTAAACCTAAAACCCTGACCCTGTCCCTAAAACCTAATCCTAAACCTAAAACCCTGACCCTGACCCTAATCCTAAACCTAAAATCCTAAACCCTAATCCTAAACCTAAACTTGTTCAATATAATATGTGTAAAACCAGCTCAAATCCGACTAAAACCGGTTCAAGTTCGACTAAAACCAATTCAAATCCATCTGGAACCTGATTGGATCTCACCTGGACCTGCTCGGGTTCAATTCAAATCTTAGTCTAACTGAAAAGTGCTCAAATCTGGGTAAAACCGACTCAAATCCCACTAAAATATCTTCAAATCCGAGTAAAACCAGTTTAGATCCTGCTGGAACTGGTTCAGATCTCACTTGGACCCGTTTGGATCCAATTCAAAACTTAATCCAACTCAAAAGTTTTCAAATCGGGTAAAACCGGCTCAAATCCCACTAAAACCTACTCAAATCCTACTAAAACCAGATTAGATCCTGCTGGAACTTGTTCAGATTTCACTGGGACCCGTGTGGTTCCAATTCAAAACTTAATCCAACTCAAAAGTATTGAAATCAGGGTAAAACCGGCTCAAATCCCACTAAAACCCACTCAAATCCTACTAAAACCAGATTAGATCCTGCTGGAACTTGTTTAGATTTCACTTGGACCTGTTTGGATCCAATTCAAAACTTAATCCAACTCAAAAGTATTCAAATCAGGGTAAAACCGGCTCAAATCCAACTAAAACCTGATCAAATCCGACTAAAACCAGTTCAAATCCACCTGGAACCTGCTTGGATTTCACCTGGACCTGCTGGGACCCAATTCAAATCTTAATCCAACTGAAAAGTGTTCAAATCTGGGTAAAACCGGCTCAAATCCCACTAAAACGTGTTCAAATCCGAGTAAAACCAGTTTAGATCCTGCTGGAACTGGTTCAGATCTCACTTGGACCCGCTTGGATCCAATTCAAAACTTAATCCAACTCAAAAGTATTCAAATCAGGGTAAAACCGGCTCAAATCCCACTAAAACCTACTCAAATCCTTCTAAAACCAGATTAGATCCTGCTGGACCTTGTTCAGATTTCACTTGGACCCATTTGGACCCAACTCAAAACTTAATCCAACTCAAAAGTATTCAAATCAGGATAAAACCGGCTCAAATCCAACTAAAACCTGATCAAATCCGACTAAAACCAGTTCAAGTCCACCTGGAACCTGCTTGGATCTCACCTGGACCTGCCTGGACCCAATTCAAATCTTAATCCAACTGAAGAGTGTTCAAATCTGATTAAAACCAACTCAAATCCCACTAAAACAGGTTCAAATCCAACTAAAACCTGTCCAAATCCGACTAAAACCTGTTCAGATCTGACTAAAACCAGTTCAGAACCATCTGGAACCAGTTCAGATCTGACTTAAACCTGTTCAGGTCCAATTCAAATCTCAATCCAGCTGAAAGCTGTTCAAATCTCTTTCCCAGAGGGACATTCATTGCTTTTAACACTGGTTTTAACCAGAAGACTGGGCGCCATTTTTAAAAGGACAGCTTTCCCAGAATCCTCGTGACTTCCTGCTCATCATTTTTTACCTCTAAAGCTGCCTCAGGTCGTTATTTTAAATGAGAATTTGTTCTCAGTTGACTTATAGGACTATATAAAGGTGAAATAAAATATAATATAAAAAATAAAAAAATTAATTTTGTGAACCATGACAGAGACTCGTATGCAGATTAGAGACCCGAATGCTAATCAGCGAGTCATATCCAAACCAGTCATACAGACTGGTAAAATAAACCGGGTTAGCATTGCTGGAACCTGGACATGTCATACATCAAAACGACCGGCACGGCGACGCCCATCTCATCCTGGACAAACCAGTGGCCCTAACCACAAGAGGAACCAAAGAGAGCCCAAAAACTGCAACGCAACTGCGACAACGGTAAGTACTGCTACAGACTTCCTGGAGTCGTGCGGTGTATTGGGGCACAGGAAGCTCTGCTACAACAAACGCCTTTATATGGCCCGTATTTGAATACTTAAAACCTGAAATTCTAAAACCTCTTAAAGTGAAACCTAAACTAATACAAAAACATCAATTAAAACCTCAATACATATCAGTAACCTACCTAGCTAGAAGTAGAACCTAAAACTTAAACTGTGACACACCGCGAGGTCTGATCAACCTCGGGGGGCCATCCTTGGATGAGGGTGTCTAGTGATAATGGCCGAAACACCCGATGATTCCAGGGTCCACTACTGAAGATGTGTCTTTCAAAATTGGATTTAAAATAACAGATCAGTACAAAACAAAGTCTGTATAGACAAATCAATATGAAAATGTATAAACAGAGGAAACAAATTCTCTATGGACAAATTAATACGGTACATTCACCCTTAAAAACTTTAAAACAGAAAACAAAAGTCTGTATAGACAAATCATTATAATATATCCACCCTGAAAAATCACAAACAGAAGAAACAAAGTCTCTATAGACAAATTAGTGTGGTACATCCACCCTCAAAAAAGTTAAAAACAGAAAACAAAGTCAGTATAGACTTGGAGAGTTGCTGATGACGTGCGTGGGCCAGTGCATTGCCTTTGGCTCTCTGTTAACCATGCACTCAACTGGAGTGTCATGGGGAGGGTCATCGAGAGAATTACAAAAACCTAACTAGCCAGCGCTTCCGAACAACGAGCTCTCCAGAATTCTGTTTTATCACCATGACAACTCCAGAGGAATTGTCATCACCTACAACAGAAGAGGAGACGTCCACCTTAAAGAAGAACAAGACCCAGCTGTCAGGATAGACTCTCTGCCCTCCTCTCTTCTCCTCCCTCACTTCCCTCCCATCCCTGGGAGGAGTGTGTGGGGGGAGGGAGAGGCGGGGCAACAGCCCGATCCGGCGGGGCAATGGCTCACCCAGTCCGGGTACCCATTGCCTGGCTCTGCCTCTTTCCGCCCACAACTCCTGACCCTAAAACTTAGCCTTATTCGAACCCTAAACCTACCCGAACCCTGACCCCTGACCCTAAACCTACCCTAAACCTAAAACCCAACCCCAACCTGACCCTAAATCTAAACCTAAAACCCAACCCAAACCTAAACCTTACCCTAATCCCTAACCCCATTCAAACCTCAACACTCAGATACTCATTCTACAATAGAGAAAGGTAAGTGCACATCCTATAGACAAGAGTATCTGCAAAATGATTTACAAACCCTAATCCTAAGCCTTAAGCCCTAAAACTACTCCTACTCAAACTTATATGCTTAGACTCTTATTGTACAATGGAAAAGGTAAGTGCACATGCAATAGGCGCTTAGAACACACGCTACATATCTAAAATAGGATTTGCGAACCCGAACCCTGCCCTAAAACCCTGACGCAAACCCTACAACAACCCTAATACTCTAATCCTAATCCTAAACCTAAAACCCTGACCCTGTCCCTAAAACCTAATCCTAAACCTAAAACCCTGACCCTGACCCTAATCCTAAACCTAAAATCCTAAACCCTAATCCTAAACCTAAACTTGTTCAATATAATATGTGTAAAACCAGCTCAAATCCGACTAAAACCGGTTCAAGTTCGACTAAAACCAATTCAAATCCATCTGGAACCTGATTGGATCTCACCTGGACCTGCTCGGGTTCAATTCAAATCTTAGTCTAACTGAAAAGTGCTCAAATCTGGGTAAAACCGACTCAAATCCCACTAAAATATCTTCAAATCCGAGTAAAACCAGTTTAGATCCTGCTGGAACTGGTTCAGATCTCACTTGGACCCGTTTGGATCCAATTCAAAACTTAATCCAACTCAAAAGTTTTCAAATCGGGGTAAAACCGGCTCAAATCCCACTAAAACCTACTCAAATCCTACTAAAACCAGATTAGATCCTGCTGGAACTTGTTCAGATTTCACTGGGACCCGTGTGGTTCCAATTCAAAACTTAATCCAACTCAAAAGTATTGAAATCAGGGTAAAACCGGCTCAAATCCCACTAAAACCCACTCAAATCCTACTAAAACCAGATTAGATCCTGCTGGAACTTGTTTAGATTTCACTTGGACCTGTTTGGATCCAATTCAAAACTTAATCCAACTCAAAAGTATTCAAATCAGGGTAAAACCGGCTCAAATCCAACTAAAACCTGATCAAATCCGACTAAAACCAGTTCAAATCCACCTGGAACCTGCTTGGATTTCACCTGGACCTGCTGGGACCCAATTCAAATCTTAATCCAACTGAAAAGTGTTCAAATCTGGGTAAAACCGGCTCAAATCCCACTAAAACGTGTTCAAATCCGAGTAAAACCAGTTTAGATCCTGCTGGAACTGGTTCAGATCTCACTTGGACCCGCTTGGATCCAATTCAAAACTTAATCCAACTCAAAAGTATTCAAATCAGGGTAAAACCGGCTCAAATCCCACTAAAACCTACTCAAATCCTTCTAAAACCAGATTAGATCCTGCTGGACCTTGTTCAGATTTCACTTGGACCCATTTGGACCCAACTCAAAACTTAATCCAACTCAAAAGTATTCAAATCAGGATAAAACCGGCTCAAATCCAACTAAAACCTGATCAAATCCGACTAAAACCAGTTCAAGTCCACCTGGAACCTGCTTGGATCTCACCTGGACCTGCCTGGACCCAATTCAAATCTTAATCCAACTGAAGAGTGTTCAAATCTGATTAAAACCAACTCAAATCCCACTAAAACAGGTTCAAATCCAACTAAAACCTGTCCAAATCCGACTAAAACCTGTTCAGATCTGACTAAAACCAGTTCAGAACCATCTGGAACCAGTTCAGATCTGACTTAAACCTGTTCAGGTCCAATTCAAATCTCAATCCAGCTGAAAGCTGTTCAAATCTCTTTCCCAGAGGGACATTCATTGCTTTTAACACTGGTTTTAACCAGAAGACTGGGCGCCATTTTTAAAAGGACAGCTTTCCCAGAATCCTCGTGACTTCCTGCTCATCATTTTTTACCTCTAAAGCTGCCTCAGGTCGTTATTTTAAATGAGAATTTGTTCTCAGTTGACTTATAGGACTATATAAAGGTGAAATAAAATATAATATAAAAAATAAAAAAATTAATTTTGTGAACCATGACAGAGACTCGTATGCAGATTAGAGACCCGAATGCTAATCATCGAGTCATATCCAAACCAGTCATACAGACTGGTAAAATAAACCGGGTTAGCATTGCTGGAACCTGGACATGTCATACATCAAAACGACCGGCACGGCGACGCCCATCTCATCCTGGACAAACCAGTGGCCCTAACCACAAGAGGAACCAAAGAGAGCCCAAAAACTGCAACGCAACTGCGACAACGGTAAGTACTGCTACAGACTTCCTGGAGTCGTGCGGTGTATTGGGGCACAGGAAGCTCTGCTACAACAAACGCCTTTATATGGCCCGTATTTGAATACTTAAAACCTGAAATTCTAAAACCTCTTAAAGTGAAACCTAAACTAATACAAAAACATCAGTTAAAACCTCAATACATATCAGTAACCTACCTAGCTAGAAGTAGAACCTAAAACTTAAACTGTGACACACCGCGAGGTCTGATCAACCTCGGGGGGCCATCCTTGGATGAGGGTGTCTAGTGATAATGGCCGAAACACCCGATGATTCCAGGGTCCACTACTGAAGATGTGTCTTTCAAAATTGGATTTAAAATAACAGATCAGTACAAAACAAAGTCTGTATAGACAAATCAATATGAAAATGTATAAACAGAGGAAACAAATTCTCTATGGACAAATTAATACGGTACATTCACCCTTAAAAACTTTAAAACAGAAAACAAAAGTCTGTATAGACAAATCATTATAATATATCCACCCTGAAAAATCACAAACAGAAGAAACAAAGTCTCTATAGACAAATTAGTGTGGTACATCCACCCTCAAAAAAAGTTAAAAACAGAAAACAAAGTCAGTATAGACTTGGAGAGTTGCTGATGACGTGCGTGGGCCAGTGCATTGCCTTTGGCTCTCTGTTAACCATGCACTCAACTGGAGTGTCATGGGGAGGGTCATCGAGAGAATTACAAAAACCTAACTAGCCAGCGCTTCCGAACAACGAGCTCTCCAGAATTCTGTTTTATCACCATGACAACTCCAGAGGAATTGTCATCACCTACAACAGAAGAGGAGACGTCCACCTTAAAGAAGAACAAGACCCAGCTGTCAGGATAGACTCTCTGCCCTCCTCTCTTCTCCTCCCTCACTTCCCTCCCATCCCTGGGAGGAGTGTGTGGGGAGGGAGAGGCGGGGCAACAGCCCGATCCGGCGGGGCAATGGCTCACCCAGTCCGGGTACCCATTGCCTGGCTCTGCCTCTTTCCGCCCACAACTCCTGACCCTAAAACTTAGCCTTATTCGAACCCTAAACCTACCCGAACCCTGACCCCTGACCCTAAACCTACCCTAAACCTAAAACCCAACCCCAACCTGACCCTAAATCTAAACCTAAAACCCAACCCAAACCTAAACCTTACCCTAATCCCTAACCCCATTCAAACCTCAACACTCAGATACTCATTCTACAATAGAGAAAGGTAAGTGCACATCCTATAGACAAGAGTATCTGCAAAATGATTTACAAACCCTAATCCTAAGCCTTAAGCCCTAAAACTACTCCTACTCAAACTTATATGCTTAGACTCTTATTGTACAATGGAAAAAGGTAAGTGCACATGCAATAGGCGCTTAGAACACACGCTACATATCTAAAATAGGATTTGCGAACCCGAACCCTGCCCTAAAACCCTGACGCAAACCCTACAACAACCCTAATACTCTAATCCTAATCCTAAACCTAAAACCCTGACCCTGTCCCTAAAACCTAATCCTAAACCTAAAACCCTGACCCTGACCCTAATCCTAAACCTAAAATCCTAAACCCTAATCCTAAACCTAAACTTGTTCAATATAATATGTGTAAAACCAGCTCAAATCCGACTAAAACCGGTTCAAGTTCGACTAAAACCAATTCAAATCCATCTGGAACCTGATTGGATCTCACCTGGACCTGCTCGGGTTCAATTCAAATCTTAGTCTAACTGAAAAGTGTTCAAATCTGGGTAAAACCGACTCAAATCCCACTAAAATATCTTCAAATCCGAATAAAACCAGTTTAGATCCTGCTGGAACTGGTTCAGATCTCACTTGGACCCGTTTGGATCCAATTCAAAACTTAATCCAACTCAAAAGTTTTCAAATCTGGGTAAAACCGGCTCAAATCCCACTAAAACCTACTCAAATCCTACTAAAACCAGATTAGATCCTGCTGGAACTTGTTCAGATTTCACTGGGACCCGTGTGGTTCCAATTCAAAACTTAATCCAACTCAAAAGTATTGAAATCAGGGTAAAACCGGCTCAAATCCCACTAAAACCCACTCAAATCCTACTAAAACCAGATTAGATCCTGCTGGAACTTGTTTAGATTTCACTTGGACCTGTTTGGATCCAATTCAAAACTTAATCCAACTCAAAAGTATTCAAATCAGGGTAAAACCGGCTCAAATCCAACTAAAACCTGATCAAATCCGACTAAAACCAGTTCAAATCCACCTGGAACCTGCTTGGATTTCACCTGGACCTGCTGGGACCCAATTCAAATCTTAATCCAACTGAAAAGTGTTCAAATCTGGGTAAAACCGGCTCAAATCCCACTAAAACGTGTTCAAATCCGAGTAAAACCAGTTTAGATCCTGCTGGAACTGGTTCAGATCTCACTTGGACCCGCTTGGATCCAATTCAAAACTTAATCCAACTCAAAAGTATTCAAATCAGGGTAAAACCGGCTCAAATCCCACTAAAACCTACTCAAATCCTTCTAAAACCAGATTAGATCCTGCTGGACCTTGTTCAGATTTCACTTGGACCCATTTGGACCCAACTCAAAACTTAATCCAACTCAAAAGTATTCAAATCAGGATAAACCGGCTCAAATCCAACTAAAACCTGATCAAATCCGACTAAAACCAGTTCAAGTCCACCTGGAACCTGCTTGGATCTCACCTGGACCTGCCTGGACCCAATTCAAATCTTAATCCAACTGAAGAGTGTTCAAATCTGATTAAAACCAACTCAAATCCCACTAAAACAGGTTCAAATCCAACTAAAACCTGTCCAAATCCGACTAAAACCTGTTCAGATCTGACTAAAACCAGTTCAGAACCATCTGGAACCAGTTCAGATCTGACTTAAACCTGTTCAGGTCCAATTCAAATCTCAATCCAGCTGAAAGCTGTTCAAATCTCTTTCCCAGAGGGACATTCATTGCTTTTAACACTGGTTTTAACCAGAAGACTGGGCGCCATTTTTAAAAGGACAGCTTTCCCAGAATCCTCGTGACTTCCTGCTCATCATTTTTTACCTCTAAAGCTGCCTCAGGTCGTTATTTTAAATGAGAATTTGTTCTCAGTTGACTTATAGGACTATATAAAGGTGAAATAAAATATAATATAAAAAATAAAAATTAATTTTGTGAACCATGACAGAGACTCGTATGCAGATTAGAGACCCGAATGCTAATCATCGAGTCATATCCAAACCAGTCATACAGACTGGTAAAATAAACCGGGTTAGCATTGCTGGAACCTGGACATGTCATACATCAAAACGACCGGCACGGCGACGCCCATCTCATCCTGGACAAACCAGTGGCCCTAACCACAAGAGGAACCAAAGAGAGCCCAAAAACTACAACGCAACTGCGACAACGGTGAGTACTGCTACAGACTTCCTGGAGTCGTACGGTGTATTGGGGCACAGGAAGCTCTGCAGACAAAACGCCTTTATATGGCCCGTATTTGAATACTTAAAACCTGAAATTCTAAAACCTCTTAAAATAAACCTAAACTAATACAAAAACATCAATTAAAACCTCAATACATATCAGTAACCTACCTAGCTAGAGTAGAACCTAAAACTTAAACTGTAGACACCGCAGGTCTGATCAACCTCGGGGGCCATCCTTGGATGAGGGTGTCTAGTGATAATGGCCGAAACACCCGATGATTCCAGGGTCCACTACTGAAAGATGTGTCTTTCAAATTAGATTCAAAATAACAAATCAGTACAAACCAAAGTCTGTATAGACAAATCAATATAAAAATGTATAAACAGAGGAAACAAATATCTCTATGGACAAATTAATACCGGTACTTTCACCCTAAAAAGTTTAAAACAGAAAACAAAAGTCTGTATGGACAAATCATTATAATATATCCCCTTTTGAAAAATATAAACAAAAAAACCAAATCTCTATAGAAAATTTTTTCAGGGGGGCACACCTCCAAAAAAGTTAAAAACAGAAAACAAAGTCAGTAAGACTTGGAGATTGCTGATGGCGTGCGTGGGCCAGTGCATTGCCTTTGGCTCTCTGTTAACTATGCACTCAAACTTGGAGTGTCATGGGGAGGGTCATCGAGAGAATTTACAAAACCTAAC
>JAWCTZ010000334.1:0-47567 GCA_036850595.1 Rhyacichthys aspro | reverse complement strand
CTCCTGTATATTTCATCTTTGATTCCATTCTACAATTTCACACTATTCTTCTCGATCCTTCAAAGACCATTGTGTGATTGTAAAAAAAAGCGTGTCACGGCGAAGTTCAAGACTGGTATGACGTTAGCGTGCGCGTCGGCTGTGAACATACCAGAGGTGCATTCCAGCACGTGTTGGCAGGTGCTCTGGTTCTTTGTGCCGAGGATAAGGAGCTTGAATCCTGGTCACCGTGTTTCTGAATTCCCAGATGGTGAGTTCACTGTCGGTGCCTCAGCTGCCCTCTAGGCCAGCCATTATTAACAACTGTGGTGTCGACTCGCACAGAGGCTGTAACTATTCCGGATATTTCCTCCCCTCGAGCACAAAAACATGTAGACGTGACAGACTGCAGTAAAGACGCCAAGGTGGGACTCAAATACAAAAAGGTAATGGGTGTGAATGACATAAAATAATGAATAAATATATATTCACTCATTTTAAACAACTTTGGCTCATTTGTTGGATGTAAAATGCAGCAGTTTAATATAAAATTGGCCTGAAAAAGAGACTGACAGGACGGATGCTGTACTGAACAACATGGACCATCCCTGCATTGGGCTTTTGAACAACAGAGAGCAAATACCCACTGCTATTAGTAGACTACAATTGTTTTTTTTTTTTTTGTTTTCATTATCAAAGCAGTTGCAATTTTCTTCTTCTTCTTTTTTTTTTTTTTCTTTAAGCTTTTAAAGAAAGTTTTTTTTTCGTTGCCACATTAGTATTTTTCACCACCACTTGAGTGCTTATTTAGCTTTTTTTTTTCAATATTACAGCAGCTGCTTCAATTTTTTGCTGCACTGAATTTTTAAATAATTAATTTTATTTAGTTCATTTTGGAGGCATTGTAATTGCTTTTTGTTTTATTACAGAGTTTATTGTACCTGAGTCAGATATAGTCAGGATAAGTTTCTATGTCCCCAGTTTGTTTAGTTTTTTCTGGCTACAAATTGTTGAGTACGATTTATTTAATTTTTACGTATGCTTTCCACTGCTTTGTCTTCTCTTCTATGACATAACCACCCACTGGATCTAATCTCAAGGCTCACTCTAATATTTGTCTGGCTGCATTTGGATGAGCATGTGTTGACATTAAGATTATGGATTTAGTGTAGAAGGTAAATAGCACACCATGAGAGCATTTTGCTTTCAAGCCAAACAAAATGGAACGACAAATAATACCTTTATAGGGAAATAAAAGATGCTGATGTGTATCTCGATCACCGTTCATATATTAGAATCGTGTTTGTTCAGTGCTACACCTTTATATGAAACATTAAGGTAGAACAGGGTAACACTGCCACCTTGAAGAGTCCAAAATGTCCTTCAGCAAACCACATATACTCGATTCGATCAGACAGAAAGGACTTGTTCGCCCTTGATTGCGGCCCCAACCTGTAAATCACATTAGTCTGGCACATGCACCGCGTGGACCCCTTTCAAGCAATTACAATTAAAAGCCTTTTCATAATTCATTAACGTCAAAAAGTGACTATTAAAGAGAGTCTGCTGAGTTGTCGAGGACGCTACCAAATACATTTATGCAAATTCTCCCCTGCATAAATTGGGCCTACATTACATTACATACGACTGTGTGCTGAAATACGAGCAGACACATGGACTGTGAGGACCCTGCCTCGGGACATTTACCCCGTGGCAGAGTTTTGGATCAAACTAGAGTTTCAAATAAATGATTGTCTGTAAAGGTTTTTGCTGATGTTCTGCTTGTGTTTGCAGTTTTAATGATTTTGTTCTCTGATGTTTCAGCAATGATCGTTTAAAGCTTATTTTGATTTTCGTCAGGGTCTTTTCCATTGAATAAACCAGGCTTTGAGCAATAATAACTTAAAAAAAATTAACAAATGAATGAATAAACAGAGCCTTCCACTAATTAGGGACAGATATAACCCAAAAATATTTACTATAGTCATACACTTCCTAATATTTAAAAGGGAATAAATAATAAAATAAATACCAATTGCTATCTTCTTTGGTAACTTAATTTGTAGACTATTTTCTTTACAAAACATTATAAAATCATACATTTAGGAGCAAAATCTATGAAACCGATGCAAATGGAGCTTGCAACTGAGTACTTTTCTGGGATTTAAACGTTTCATGTTGCAAACCTGTAAGATATCACTTATGTGCAGCCAATGTAGACATTTCCAACAGGTTTATGAATGAATAACATCTGTATTCCCCATTTGACTCTGATTGTCCGGTTTGTTTCCACAGGGAACATCTTCGTGGTGAGCCTGGCGGTGGCGACCCTCGTGGTGCCATCTACCCCTACCCTCTGGTCCTCAGCTCCATCTTCCACAATGGCTGGAGCCTGGGCTACATGCACTGTCAGATCAGCGGCTTCCTCATGGGCGTCAGCGTCATCGGCTCCATCTTCAACATCACCGGCATCGCCATCAACCGCTACTGCTACATCTGCCACAGCCTCAAATACGACAAACTGTACAGTGACAAGAACTCGGTCTGCTACGTCATGATCATCTGGGCGCTGACTGTGGTGGCCATCGTGCCCAATCTTTTTGTGGGTTCTCTGCAGTACGACCCCAGAGTTTACTCCTGCACTTTCGAGCAGTCGGCTAGCTCGGCCTACACCATCGCCGTGGTCTTCTTTCACTTCATTTTACCCATCATGATTGTCACATACTGCTACTTACGCATCTGGATTCTGGTCATTCAGGTGAGGAGGAGGGTGAAGCCGGACAATCGGCCCAAACTGACGCCGCACGACGTCAGGAACTTTGTCACGATGTTTGTTGTGTTTGTGCTGTTCGCCGTTTGCTGGGCGCCCCTCAACTTCATCGGTTTAGCGGTGGCCATCAAACCCGAAGTGGTGATACCCCTCATCCCCGAGTGGTTATTCGTGGCCAGCTACTTCATGGCCTACTTCAACAGCTGCCTTAACGCCATCGTGTATGGTGTGCTGAATCAGAACTTCCGGCGCGAGTACAAGCGCATCGTCGTGTCGGTTTGCACGGCGAGAATCTTCTTCCAGGACAGCTCCAACGACGCGGGGGAACGGCTAAAAAGCAAGCCGTCGCCGCTGATGACCAACAATAACCAGGTTAAAGTGGACTCGGTTTGAGCCAGAGCTCCAGACCTGATCGGACTAACTGTGATTCAGACATACAGAACAAGTCAAATACCAAATATGGACCTGAAATGGATTCTTTTTGTCTGCAAACTGTTGCAAGGTGCTATCTGACCTCAAAACAATCACAGTAAAAGAAAAACTAAACTAAAAAAACAAAACAAGGGTGCATATTATCATTGTTTATCAGGCACTTTTGTTTTGACTTTGCAGTAGTACAGTAAATATATGATGTCTGTTTTGTTCTCATGTTTACAGATGGTATACATGTATCATGCATTATATGAGTATTTATTTTGTATCAAATGTCCTGTAGATATACAGTAAATATATCAGCATATGGTTAAAGTGAATGTTGAAGGTTTGGGAGTGTCGTATGTGGTTGTCCGTGGCTTTAGTAAATTAGCTTCAGTAAATTAGCTTTAGTAATGCTGCCTCAGTCTGGAGAGCTAGAGTCAGAAGCATTTAAAAAAAAAACGATTTGAAACAGTGTGGTTTGGTTAAGAAAAGTTGGAGCTAAACTCTTTGTTGATTAAAGAACTGAAAATTCTCAGTCGGGCAAAAAAGCTGCATATTTCTGAGATTTTTTAGCTTTTACTTAAGCTTCTACTGGAAACGTGTCTAATGATGAGTCAGTTTATTATTTAGTAACATTTATCTTGCCTACAACAAGACTTCATTTTAGTATTACCCTCATTTTTCAGGCCGAATGCTGATGATTATTCAAATATAGCATCAGCTAATTAGCCATTGCTAACTATTATTATTATTTTTTCCAATCTAGGTCTCTCTGGTGCTATTTTATAATGTAGAGATTACAAATTAATAAAAGAAAAAGAGATGTCCTAATGTTAATGAGACATACAATTTCAAATCCAAAAGCTGGGCTCCATATACAAACTTACATTTTCACATTATTTCTCCCATTTGAGCAGTTCTTCTTCATTTAGAATAAAATATCCAATTGATATTTGTTTGTTTAAGTTTATTTAGTTTATAAAAATACAATGTGAGACCAGTACATCAGCTGTTCTTCATTTACTGCTTTGTTTAAACTGTTGCTTCCTGACTCTTAGCGAGCTACTAGAGCTAATACCGTCACTATTAGGACATCCACATACGACACGACTGAGAAAAACCCAACATTCTCTTTAAATGAAGACACTTTTTCTGAGGCCAATGAAACTTTCTACAAAATGTGGTGAAAATATAAAGAGACGTTTATAAATAAATGAATTTAACCGATTTTATTAACCTTTTTGTGACACTGTAACACTAACTGAGTGCAAACAATGTGGGTTGCTGCTGTCTATTATTATTATTATTATTATTATTATTATTATTATTATTATTATGAGACCTTGCAATACTGTCCCTTTCATTGGGTGGAGTATATATTTTAGTATGAAAAATCTCACTCTGTCTCTGCCACCCTGTGAGCTCATTTACTGTATGCATGGATATCAGGAATTCTTCATATGCAAAATAAAATCTGATATTGATGGAGGATATACTTTAGCCACTGAGTTCAGTTTCTTATTTTCTCCACATTTATGTCTCTTCAGTGAAGGCGTCGCTCATTGTCACGCATCCATTTACCTGGGGATACAGTAAGTGTTCTGCAGGGATTCTTACGTCTTGCTGGAGACTAATTAACGAGGAAAAAGTGTTGCTTGTCTTCCGCTGAGTCATTCGCAGTTTAGTTAAAGCTCTGGCTCATTAGTGTAAGGACGATGTGTTTTGGTGGAAAATGTAAGGGTCTGGATGTCATCTAAGTTTAGTACGCGCTATCCACCATATCGGCAGGAAAAATATATAACGCCAAACTGTAGGAGTTCTTTATGTTCATTGAGTACCACAGATGTATAATATATGTCATAAAACGTAACAAAACAAGTAATCAACTTATCACGCACCAGGCAAATGTTTATTAAAAGAGCTTAGACCGATCACATAAACCTGCAGCACACCGCCATGAACAGTTAGCTTTAGCTCTTCTTTACCTTTCCCAAAGAAGAAAGGTTTTTTTTTTTTTGGGTGTAGGCCTATAAATCTAATACACAAGATATTAACAGATGAATTATAGTAGTATTACAGTAAGATCGCTCCGTTTCCTCAGTTTCTTGCTAAAAAATAGTCTGTTTTTCACTATTCTGCTTTCATTCTGGAGCCCATCATAAAGGCATTAGCCTCTTTAGCTTTATATTTAACACCTATGCAAATTAGCCATGTGCTTTTCGGTTTAGTTTCTCCAAACACTATTTTTTTCCTTTTGGACTGCTTATGAAGACCTTGTATAGGCTTCTTAAATGGGACACAGAATGCTTTTGTACAAATCATTTTAAAAGTACAGATCCTATTGGTCAATGCAATTAATGATTGAAATTATATAACATCTAAAATCTGAAATGTTTGGGCTTAAAACTGCCAAAGCCAAACATTTTTCAACTAACCTTTTAGTATTCCATCTTATTCCACTTAAGTTTAAGGAAAGATGAATCAAAAAAGTGACCCACTGTTTTCTGATGCATTGTGTTTGGGATTAAAAAGATAAACTAATGTCTAGTGTGACGTATAATGTAGATGCCACATAAGCTCTTGAAATGGTGCAAAAGTAATTAACTATACTGAAGCCTAAAATATCATGAGTAACTTTAAACACAAATTTAAGATGTTTTTGTGGAAATACTACAACATTTATCAGCATTTGATTATGTCAATGATTTATCATTTTAAAAAAAACGTACAATCTCTCAAATAGTAGAGGTTAAAAGCTGAGAGAAGAACCAGAAGAAACTTGATCAATTCTGTTTGATCTAGTCCTGTTCCCTTCAGGTCTATAAACACTTGAGGGAGGGTTATTGTTCCCGTTCACATTACCAATAAACATCCCACAGTGGAACATGTGTGATCATATTCCTCATGTAAACAAACCTCAAGGTGATTATTCTGAGCGCTGGTATGCACAGCTGTCCTTCAGTGAGTCCTTCAGAAAGTGAAGGACGTGTGCTGGATGAAGGTTGGTACAGGCCGCCGCCGGGACACGCGTGTTCTGAGTGAGGCACAGACAAAGGCAGCGTGCATCACTGGGATGAATGGCTCGACTCTGCATCTGAAATCCACTTGGGTTACATAACGGCCGCTGACCATCATCCTCAAAGCGAGAGCTGAGCGAGAGCTAGCTCCCAGCGGACTCCCCACCCCCTCTGTATCCATTTAATCTCAAGAGCCGGCCGTGCTAGCTACAGGCTGAATGAATGGGACGGGGGATGAACAAATGAAAAAAATCACAGGGATTTACACAGTTCCAGGGTAATCTGGGGCCAGAGATTTTTATAACCCCCGGAAGTGCAGCCAAATAAAAGCACAAGTCAGGTGTTACGCTCCGATTACACTCATTTTGACCCATGTTTTTTTATACCTACAAAACCACAGAAGAACTACAGCAGATCCTCCTTAAAACTACAAACCCTGACGTTACATGGGGTCTTAAAGTCATTGCTGAATTGTTTTAGTCCAGTGTTGTCATGTTTTTGCAGCAGTCGATGATTTGGCTAAAATAGGATGCATCTGTGCACACTCCTTTCCCTACCCACAATGCATCACAAATGTTTGAAAAAATGGCGGTATAAGAGAGAATGTGGCTTAAAGCTGAGAATTTCAAGTTTAAATCAAAGTGTGCATTTGCTGTATTCATAGAAATTGTTTTATTTTGAAAAAGTCTGCACAATTATTTGCACAGTTCTGTTTTATTTCATGCTTAGAATTTAATTTTGTCATTGTTCATATTATAATAAATGTTAATTCAGTCGTACTGATAAATGAGCTGATCGTTGATATACGTCTGAAAGTTACTCAAATATATCATCTCACAATCAGCAGCTTAAAATAAATAAAACAAATATCAGCCACAGACACAGACACATACTAACTTCACACTGTGTTATAGTCATTAAAAAAAATCTTTTGGTTTTTTTTATTTAGCATTTAACATTGCATTTTATATCATAATATGTTTAATTATTAAATATTTAATTATACATTACTCCCTATAATAGAACTTGTAAAAATAAAACATTTACATTAAAGAAGTACAATATTTTGTAAGAGAGAAAAACATGAAAACAAAACAGTTGATGGGGAAACCTTATCCAGGCCTCTATAGTGTTGGCTTCAGACTGACTCTGGAGGAGACCCTCTGAAGGAAGGAGTCCAGCAACTGGGAAACAACCAGTGTCTCACCGTCATAAAAAATGTATCTGTCCTATCTTTTTACATTGTGGTCTGCAGTTCCACCAATGGCCACTAGTGGAACTGGACACAAGAAAGACACAGTGGCTTTACATCTGATTTTATAAAACATCAAGGTCATGACAATTCTTCAGAGTAGATTAAACCTGCACAAAACATGAACCATTTTAAGAAACCAAAAAATAAATCATGGTACAATACTGATGCAGCAAAAAAAAAAAAAAAAATTGCACACTGCTTTTAAGGCTCAATATTTAAGTGAACCTAAATGCAGATCCAGGCTCAAGCTTTAAATTCAATAGATTTATTGGACAAAAGTGACACAACACAGTGAGAATGGCGGGTGTAAATGAACCCAGAGCCAGGGCTGGCAGACTGTGACAATTAATAAAATGAAGCAGTTAAAGACTCTGGCAACGAGTCTGAGGCAAAACTGTTGAAACGGGTCAAAAAACTTAACGCTGATAAAAGGAAAGTGAAGTAGTCTTTATCATTAACAGGATATAACAAAGTCACAAAGAAGAGCCGCATAATTAAGACTTTAATTAGTTGAATAAGAGAATGTGTGCTGTTCAACCAAGCAGGAAGACAAGCCACGCCCCCAGACCATATATGGTAAAGTCATTTAAAAGATGCTGTAACAAAAGCAGCTGTATTTCCCATTTATTTATAAAAGCGTGCAGGTTAAAAACACTACAGAAGGTTTTAGGGGCAGCAAAAGACTCCTCTGGACCTTCAGCAGACCTGTAGTATTTTTACAAATCTCTTCAGGCAGGTGTCATTTTAACAGTCTTTGATGAGGCACTGGTCCTAAACCCATCTGTGTATAACTCTGGTGCCTTTGTGTGAGTTTGTTTTGCTGTATCCAAATATAAAGCCACTCACTAATGTTTTCTCTTGCTGTGGAGAAGTGTGTAGGGATTAACTTCTAATCACAGAACACCATGAAATAGTAAGATTCTGGTGGTTTTTCTTCTTATAAAAACTTCTGATTTGCTGAACGTCTGCTACTGTCTTTAAAGACACACTTTCCATCTTTACTATTATTTCCTTGCTCTATAATTGTGCCCTATAAAAGTGTGTCCCTACAGAGCTTCCATAGCTGTTACTGCGACCAAATGTTGAAAAAATACCATAAAATGAGTTCTATTATTATCAACGATGCAAATGCTCAGTGATAAAAATGGGAAATGACTAAATTTGCTGTTAAGAAAATATTTTGGAAAGGGTTGTACAATGGTTTCATCAAACTTTATAAGACTTTTAGGCATTCGGAACTGGACATCACCAAAATGGAAAAATGAGATTGTTCCCGTCACAGAACTGGGTAGTACTCAATGTCACGACAGTAGATGAAATACACCACTTTCATTTTCTTTTTTGATTTTCTCCATGTCCCACTGAAAAACGCCTTAAATGACCAGATGCTAGATAATACATCTCTTCTTCCCATTTTTCTCACACAAAGGTAAAACCACAGGTGAAAGCCACTAAAAGCACCAAGAATCAGACTCCACTGGGGCTTCTGAAAGTAAGGTTTTGATCCCATCATGGACCACGTTAGAAACTGAGCTCAATATCCATCTGGCGTCATTGTACGAAACACTATTCTCATGCAACAACTCAACAAAGACCTATATGTTCTAAAGTATAGAGCTCATTGCTGCAAACTGTTGAAATTGACAATAATCCACTTGTAAGAAATGTGCTTTTTTTTGCATTTAG
This sequence comes from Rhyacichthys aspro, assembly GCA_036850595.1. NCBI lineage: Eukaryota > Metazoa > Chordata > Actinopteri > Gobiiformes > Rhyacichthyidae > Rhyacichthys > Rhyacichthys aspro. The sequence continues at coordinate 38,443 of JAWCTZ010000334.1, read as the reverse complement.
TTCATTGTCATTTAAAGAAAAATACGTCCAGTTTTAAATCCACCATTGTGTCTATATTCTTTCTCCAATACAGCAGTACTTTCTCCTGATGTACATTTCTACTGCAGAATCCTACAGAGCTCTAAACTGCACTGAGAGACTTTCACAGACCGTAAAGTGGATTATTGCTGTGATCATCACCGTTTTAATAGAGGCTCTTCCCTCGAAGCAGGTGGAAACGGACAAGACACAGTCAGATACGTTTGTCTTGATGGCTCTCTTTAGTGTTTGATGTAAAAAGATTGAAAAGATAGAGTCTGGTGCTTATGTGTAGTTAGTGGAGTTTACAAGAGTGCAATATCGAGTTGGAATCACAACCTTTTCAAGTTTCATAATGTCGTGTAAATGATATTTTGCCTGTGTCTGGTTAGATCTACATTTGGTACAGAGTATTGCAGTCAAAATTGTTTCCAAATGTCTTCTAATCAAAATAAAATGTTTAGAATGTGTCTATCTTTGCAAAATAGACGTTTAAAATGACAATGAACCCAGTGAAAGGAGCCATTATTTCCATTACTTCATTTCTATGTTCCTACAGGTGCCCAGAGAGGACAAACTGAGCACAGCTGGAGGAGAAGCACATGATCTTGCAACATTCATGAAATAAACAGTCTCTCAAAAAAAAAAAAAGAAGTGCTCCCAGTCTGTAGAAAAGATGGGTGCAAGCTGAAACTTCACCAACAAAACTACACAACAATTTTAAAATATATGTAATTGGGTTTTTGAAATGGGAAACTAAGATTATTTAAATAAATACATTTCCAGTTGGACTTTTATGTGACAGAAAATGTTAAAATCATTGTCTTATTCCTAAAACCAGACCATGAAGAATCTAAGATTAAAACCAGGGAAGCTGACTGACTGACTCTATTTTCTGTCCGACTCTGGCACAAAACATTGAATTATTATTTCTCGAGAGCATGGGATCCACAGAGAGGAGCTCACCTTCGTTACGTCTCCTGTCAACTTTCTTTTACTCATGTTTAAATTGGCGTCTTTCTAAACTTGAAGGCTTTCCCTGCGTCTGTCTCCAGATATGTTCTGGTCTGTGATAGACATCAAAGAGAACTGGGCCCGTGTCAAAGCTGATCAGGTTTGAAGCAATGGGTTTTTCTTTCTGTAACTGTAGTCTTTGCATTTCCACAAATTTTATGTTTACAATTTACCATCGTCTTTACAACAAGCTCCGTTAGAAATGGTGCAAAAAAAATGACGAATACTAGGCTATTATCATTGCACTGAGGATGAGTTGATGGGACAAGAAGAAACCTTATTTGTAAAAAGGCTCTAAGTTTGAGAAGAATGATGCAGGATGGTCTCAGCGTTAGATATTGCTAGCTAGTAATGCTAACAGACAGTAATGCTTGTCTTAAAACAAGCCTTTAGAAAACGTACAGTAAGAGAATAACTATATCAGTCGAGAAATGTGAAAGTTGAGTTATTCTTATTATCTTTTCTAATGCTTTCATTTCATGTTTGCCAAATTAAAAGACTCCACCGTTGTTCTTGTTAACTGATTAATGAGCTGTTTGAGGTGATATTTACACTTTACTGAGCTTGACTGTCTTTACAGAAACAATGTTTGTGTTGAACATTTCCTTTAAAGTCAGAAGTCAGTGACATTACGACACAAAGAGGATCAAAAACAGCTTTCGTCTCTCCATTGATTTGTGATTTTACTTTTTTATTTAGAAATGCATGAGGTCTCGTGGAAGAGGCATGTTTTTTTTTTTAAACTAGAGTCAAGCTTCCTGAAGCCAGTCCCATTTCCACATTCAACTCCATTCTCTGACAAAAAAGCAGTGCTATGACACCTATTTATTCGCACCACAACAGTCAAACCTGCCTTTTTCTTTTTATTCCAATAAAGAGGTGCAATTTGTGATAAGTGCAAGGCCCGGTAACATCAGCGCAGTCAGTTTTCCCATTAGCTTCACTCACATTCTCCAACACTGCCTGTAACACTGCGGGGCTCTGTAGCTGATAAAAACGCACTGAATACATTTGAATTTCTCCAAAAGCAACTCTAAAAACCTGTCACACTCCAAATCTCTTGAACTGACCCACACCTCCGTTCATTATACAACTTTATGAGTGCGCTCACGGCTACGGCAGATAAGAGGTCAGTACTCGCAGCGAAGGACGCCCTAAGAGGAGTATTAATTCACAAGGAGCACCATATACTGTAGGGAACACTTTAGAAACTGGAAGTATAAGTGAAGCTTTTGCAGCGCAACAATAAAGTCTGATCCGTGGGAGGAAGTGCTACGAAGCATGCGCCGCTATTTCAGGGCGTCAAAACAAACAGCAGCCTTTATTAAAGCGTGAGTGGGTGTGTTTATCAGTCTGTAACAGGTCAGCGAGTGTGAGGTTTTGGGAAGTAAAGCTAAAACGAGCGGAGAACTAAATGCACGCACAGAGATGTTCTGATGAGCTGGAAATGGCCTGACTTTACCACACGCAGCTGACTTTGAGTAATGGCTGTATTTCACTAAAAGCTCCGACGTTTATGAACTTTCAATTATGTAAATGCATGACATAGTGCTTCCAGAGTTTTGGGTTGGTTTGACGTTGGAAAATCAATTTGGAACGTTTATACGAGAGAAGCCCGGTCCACTTGGAAGCGTCTTCACAGAAAGTGCAGTTTTTTGGAGACCACTCATTTTAAGTAAACATTTTCAAGGACATCTTCAGTTCATTTTCATGGCTTCTTTATCACAAATTGTTTCCTCAAAGACATAAAAAAGAAAAAGAAAAGTATCAACAGAGAAAAGGAGTGCATTTTAACTACTCACTGTCATTTTGGAGCTTCACCACCAACTACAGCAGCCTCAGGGGATCAAAACTCAAACTTAAATCACCCAAATCCATACCCATTTTGAAGGACACACTTATGTTGTTATCAGTTCAAGCTAAATGTGCAGATGCAAATTCTAAAGCAATCTTAAAACATGGGGGACTCAACTTTTTTTAAATTTTTTGTTTTGGGTTTTTGAATCTATTTCCGGGTCATTTTAAACATGTAACTCGAACTGAAATGTGAAAACACTGAAAGTAATAAAGTTTTCAGAATTACAGCAACAGTGCATCAAAGGCTACTATTTAAAAACATAACAACACAGTCTTATTTCTTTATTTAGTTTTTACTTCATAAAAAAAATCATAAATATTTATCTTTTGCCTAGTAATTCATCCTTTCCTTCATACTCCTTTTAAAATTGGCTTTAAAATTAAAAACACCCCTGTCCCGTGGCAGTTCATAAATTGGGAGCAGCAGACAGGTGCGAGTGAACGTCGTCAGGGATCTCTTCATTACGACTGGCCTCAAAGATCCGGAGCCAATGCTTCATTTGTATCAAAACTGCCAACACTGCGCTACCATATGCTCCGCGATAAATGAGCTCCACAGGCAGCTATTTGTTAGTAAAAACTTAATAGAACATACATAATTCTGAAAATGAAAACATGGGATGAGATTTGTCTTACTTACCATTAAATGTCCCATCTGGCGCCTATGAAAAGGGACAAAATACTAGATTATTACAGCATATCTTCTATCTTCTAATGTTAGCAACCGCCAAAAATGCTAATGGACATTGGAATTTTGAACGGACTTGGAAATGGAAAACATGAGCTAATCTTAAAAACGCCAATCAGAACTACTTCATTAGCTTTTTCTGGCATCTGTTCCTTATTTCTGATGTTTGGAGTCACTTTTGGACTAATGCCTGATTCTGGAGCTTGAAAAATCTTCCAATAAAGCTGCACCGAGACAAAAGGTCAGAAAGTCACATTAGAGTCGTTTTGCTTTAAAAGACTTTGGGAAGACTTCAAGGATGGCTTTGAATAGTTACAAAATTGAAAAGCAGCACTTACAGCGTCGCATGTATGGAAATCTTGAAGGTTTTTAAAGATCCCACAACTTAACTGGCTTTCTAACTAAAAACACAAAGTGATAATGATGAGAGCGCAAGGTCTTCAAATCAAAGTGTTACACAAAACTAAGCAGAGTTCATCAAAACACAGTCAAGAAGGTAAGCTACTTTTACTTTTTTTTATTGTAGGTCTTTATTTCTTGAGAGAAAAAAGGCAAATCCACAAAATTTTGGCACAAAATAGACGTTCGCAGCTCTTAAAGATGAGACTAAAAAATTGTTTTTAGCAACACAACATGGATTTTGACTGTAACCAGGAGTATATTTTTTTTTTTTTACAAAAACTTGATGCACTGAAGTTCATAAAACTGAGAGGTGTCGCAATCTTGGCCCAAAATAATAAAAATAAAAATTAAAGAGGTCATTGTCAGTTTATCAGCCTTTTTTAAGCCTTCATTCAAGCATAAAAGCAGTGTCTGTTTATGAAAACACGATGAGGCAAAGGGACTCTGGACATATTAATAACTGTGACTCTGAAATTAAAAGTCAACTTGTGTTTAAATGGGTTTATCTTTATCTCTTTGTAAAGATGTAACACGGCTGAAATATACTTTAATCCAGGCTCTTCCGTTGTCATTAACCTTCTACATAAATGTTGTATATCTCCAGACTTTTGGAGGCTTTCAGTTGTAGTAATAACTCTGCTTCATTAAGTAAAGATCAGGTCCAACACGTGATGATTTTCTGTTTGCATCTTTCTCTTGAAACAGATCTTTTCTCTATCTCTGCTGTTTACTCCCTGCCTTCCATCTGTTTTGTTTTGTTTTCAGTTCAAATCCATCTAAAACCAGTTCAAATCATATAAAACCTGTTAAAATTCAACTAAAACCTGTTCAAATTCACCTAAAACCTGCTCACAATCCATCTAAAACCTGTTAAAATTCAACTAAAGCCAGTTCAAATCCATCTAAAACAAGTTCAAATCCAAATAAAACCTGTTCAAATCCATCTAAAACCAGTTCAAAACCATCAAAACCTGTTCAAATCCATCTAAAACCAGTTCAAATCATATAAAACCTGTTCCAATTCAATTAAAACCAGTTCAAATCCATCTAAAAACCAGATTCAGAACCACCAAAACCTGTTTAAATCCATCTAAAAACCTGTTCAAATCTATCTAAAACCAGTTCAAACCCATCAAAACCTGTTCAAATCCATCAAAACCTGTTCAAATCCATCAAAACCAGTTCAAATCATATAAAACCTGTTTCAATTCAATTAAAACCTGTTCAAATCCATCTAAAACCAGTTCAGAACCACCAAAACCTGTTTAAATCCATCTAAAACCTGTTCAAATCAAATAAAACTGGTGTCATTTCACACAGAGGCCCTGACACCACTCATTTAATTGTCTTCATTAACCTAATTATTAGATGAAATAGTCATGTGATCATGTCTGTGATTAACTGCTGATTGTCCAGGGTGCACCCCGCCTCACGCCAAAAGCACCTGGGACACACTCCATCCACGACAACCTGTAAATGGAGAGAGTGAATGTATTACAGTAATTAAACGTACCAACATTTAAGCCTTTGTGCAAACTGGTTGTATTGGCCTCACTCATGCTCTGTATTAAAGTTAATTATGAAAAAAATCAGCATTTACCAAAAGTCTACATCATGTCTTTTTATGACATTCAGCAAAATAAAACAAAACATGATTATTTTTCCTCAATATTTTCTTTATTTCCTTTTTTTCTGTCCAGTCCTACAAATGCAGTATTATTATTTTAAAAGATTTGTCATGTATTTTACAACATACAATTTAAATTTAAATTGCAGTGTGTTGGCTCAAGTGTTATTTATTGTTATTGTTTTTATTTTTAATTTCATTTTATTGTTTGTTTTTATTGTTTATTTTGTTCGACTGTTTTTATTATGTCTTGATGTAGATGTTATGCTTTCACCTTAAAGCATTTGTAACTTTATTGAAAAAGTGCCTCATGAATAAAGTATATTATTGTAAGATGTGTTAGAAAAGAAAGAAGACGTGTTTGTTCCCCAGATACAGCTCCGCTACACACAACCAGAGCAACACAGGAACCAATTTATTCCGTTTTTTTGTGAGAAATGTGGCCGACGTGATGCCGGTCCAAAATTGTCCCGTTCAGGATCAGGTTTCCATGGGACTGGAAGTGATCATTTTGACTGTGGGACCAGAAAACACAACACATTCCCATCTGATTCCAGTCTTATTTGGGTTGCCAGGTCTGGTTTGAAAAATAATGATGAAAGTTAATTTTATCTCCATTCATTTGGTCGTGTTTATTCTGCTGCAGGTGGTGAGGGGCTGGAGTGTATCCCACCTGCTTTGGGCCCAACGTATGCCCTCGACAATCGCTGCTAAAGCACAGGGCAATGAGAAATCTGCTCCAGGACTCAGTGAGAACAAGGGTAGAATAAAAGAGCTGGTGGAGGAGATGGTGTACTCACACTTTCAATCCATACACTGCCTGAGCATGTTTATTATTGTCTCTGGGAAAGACACTGAACTCTATCTGAATGTAACTATATACACAGTAAATACAGCCATTTACCATTTACAAAGGGATCTGGATGTTGTATTTTATGGTACAAGTTTCTACTTTAAAACAAAATGCCAAGATGCTTCTTCAAAACCTTTTATTACTTTATTTATAGATTGTACAAATGGGTTGGTGCACAATGGGCCAGATGTAAGCCGCTAGTCAGTTTTTTGTAGTTAATGGGCTGTTCCTGTCGACGAGTAGTCTCCTTTAGTTAGATTTGAATCAGATTCATTTGTTTATGAAAATTTTAAACCATTTTTTGCTGCAAAGATATATATATAATCTGCACAAATCCAAATAAAACCTGTTAAAATACATCTAAAATCTGTTCAATTCCACCTAAAACCTGCTCAAATCCAACTAAAGCCAGTTCGAATACATGTAAAACCAGTTCAAATCCAAATAAAACCAGTTCAAATGAATCTAAAACTAGTTCAAATGCATCAAAACCTGTTCAAGTCCATCTAAAACCAGTTCAAATCCTACTAAAGCCAGTTCGAATACATGTAAAACCAGTTCAAAACCAAATAAAACTAATTCAAATGAATCTAAAACCTGTTCAAATCCATCTAAAACCTGTTCAAATCCTTATTAACTATTGCAGCCCCTCACCCCTTTGAGTTTTACACTCCTGCCTTTGAGAGATACACTGACAGACATTCATATTCACTCTTGAAACTAAAAGATTAAAGAAGCTGGACCTGTAGATGACCCAGAGTACGTTGTTGATGCAGACTTTACATTAAAAAATCCCACTACCTTCTTCCTGTAAAGCACTGCTAACCCTTCTACCTCCGAGCATCCAGTTTATCTTAATATCCTCTTCTAAAACCAATATAAGTGATTCAAAAATAGTGAAATACCACAAGTATTTATTATTGCCTTGTAAACACAGGTCAGAGATATCTAAAGAACTGTTTTTATCAATAGCTAATAGACTCTTTCATACATTGATAATTTTATTCCTGCAAAATATTCTCTTTCAAATCCACTTTCTCAATTGTTCTCTTCTTTAAAATTAAAATATTTTTGAATGTGGTGTAAATATGTGCATGTTCCACTGACGCTTGAGACACTTTAAGTCAGAAAACACGAAGGTTTTGAAATGCAAATGTTATTATTCCGACGTTTTCATGAGAGCACTTCAGGGACGGACCGAGGCTTTCTAAAGCAATTCAACACAATACACATATACTTTCAATATGCCGTACTCGCACTACAGCTTTTTCAAAAGGATCTTAACGGTGAATGGTCATTATGTCAGCAATGAGTGGTATGTTTTTAATTAAATGTATGTGTTAAGGATATGTTAGAAACCAGTCTTTGTGTGATCTTAAAGCAGGGGTAGGCAATTTGTTAGATTCAGAGTTTGTGGGAGATTTATATTTCTTCCAAAAAGGACGTTTTTCCAGATGTTGAGCAGTAAATCATTATTAGATTCTCATTATTAGTAATTGATTTGTTGCGGACAATGTCTACTACAATCATTTACGACTTCTGCACCTTTAAATTTGACTGAATTATTTACTAATTGTGTAAAAAAAAGTACTGCAAACGTGCGACTCGGGTTTGATTCCGGCTCAGGTCCGTTTGCTGCGTTTATGTGATTCATACGGAACAATATACAGCCAGAATACATGTTAAATATCTCTCTATATTATATTATCTCTTAGTGCAAAGTGTGTCAAATGTCCTACTACTCCATCATTGCTCATATTATCTTATTATTATCTAATTATTTAAAGCAAAGCCTATTATTTGAGGCAATACACTATTAAAAAACATAGCTTTAACCAATGTGCTCCATTTTTTTCCAAACCTTTTCCAACATTTCACACAGTACATCTTAGAAGTATGATAAAAAAGAAACTTTATGCACCCAGAGACTCAGCACTGAGGGCAACAGTTTAGCTTTTGATGTACAACTCACAGACGGACCATATACAATCTTTTTACGACCAACTCTTAGCAACTATCTAAACTTTTGATGGTTATGGCTACAGGACAGTAAAAAAATGATTCATGTTTCAATTAGCTCTGAGGCAGCGACGGTCTGCAGAGAACCGCGGACTGAAAGAGCCGCACCTTAGGCGTGTCTCGCCGAGCCAGATTAAAAACGCTCCGGACCCTTTCCAACCCTCTCCGTCTCGCGCTCCGGACCCTTTCCAACCCTCTCCGTCTCGCGCTCCGGACCCTTTCCAACCCTCTCCGTCTCGCGCTCCAAACCCTTTCGAACCCTCTCCGTCTCACGCTCCGGACCCTTTCCAACCCTCTCCGTCTCGCGCTCCGGACCCTTTCCAACCCTCTCCGTCTCGCGCTCCAAACCCTTTCGAACCCTCTCCGTCTCACGCTCCGGACCCTTTCCAACCCTCTCCGTCTCGCGCTCCGGACCCTTTCCAACCCTCTCCGTCTCGCGCTCCAAACCCTTTCGAACCCTCTCCGTCTCGCGCTCCGAACCCTTTCCAACCCTCTCCGTCTCACGCTCCGGACCCTTTCCAACCCTCTCCGTCTCGCGCTCCGGACCCTTTCCAACCCTCTCCGTCTCGCGCTCCGAACCCTTTCCAACCCTCTCCGTCTCACGCTCCGGACCCTTTCCAACCCTCTCCGTCTCACGCTCCGGACCCTTTCCAACCCTCTCCGTCTCGCGCTCCGAACCCTTTCGAACCCTCTCCGTCTCGCGCTCCGGACCCTTTCCAACCCTCTCCGTCTCGCGCTCCGGACCCTTTCCAACCCTCTCCGTCTCGCGCTCCGGACCCTTTCGAACCCTCTCCGTCTCACTCTTCGGACCCTTTCCAACCCTCTCCGTCTCGCGCTCCGGACCCTTTCCAACCCTTTCCAACCCTCTCCGTCTCACTCTTCGGACCCTTTCCAACCCTCTCCGTCTCGCGCTCCGGACCCTTTCCAACCCTTTCCAACCCTCTCCGTCTCACTCTCCGGACCCTTTCCAACCCTCTCCATCTCGCGCTCCGGACCCTTTCGAACCCTCTCCGTCTCACGCTACAGACCCTTTCCAACCCTCTCCATCTCGCGCTCCGGACCGTTTCCAACCCTCTCCGTCTCACTCTCCGGACCCTTTCCAACCCTCTCCGTCTCACGCTCCGGACCCTTTCCAACCCTCTCCGTCTCACGCTGCAGAAGAGCTGGACGAGCGTGAAAGTAAACACCAGTTTTGAGGAGAGTTATGTGGATAACGCAGCGATATTCCCCGACGAACTCCAGCCTCAGGGCCTGGCTCTCATCACACGGTGTAATTCAAATCAGCGTTAGCCGTCACTCACGGGCCTCTTAGACACTACCACACCTCGGTCTGGGACGAGCGCTGACAATGTGTACATCCTTAATCAGACGAGCTGAAGCGGCGATTCAAAGATCGATTGTTACCTGCAGAAATATGACATAAAAGAGACTCAAATACGCAAAAAAAGAGCTGAAGCCAAGAAGAAGTCCTGACGATTAATGCAAGAAATATGATTATGTTGTGCAGCAATACCCAGAGTCACAGACAATCTTGATATAATATTGTAATAATTTGAATTTGTTATTTGGGGAATTGATAAGAAAACACTTATGCCTCAGGTTAACTTTTACATATAACAAAACTTTCAATGTGTTGGCTGAAGAAGAAGTACTTGAATGGAAATTTTATATCATTCCCGTTCTGGGAGTCCTATTCATGGATGTTTTATTAAAGCCGTGTCACTCTTTGCTGCTGTGGATTTTGTGCATGAGCCAAAAATGTTTTCCAGGTTTTTCTCCATGTTTTGGGTCAAATAGAGTGCACACACCAGAGTGTTTAAGTAAGAAAATAAACTTTTTTTATACAGCAGAGAACCATTCTCAGATAAAAATCACAAAGTGCACTATTCTGAAAATATAGGATGACATAAAATAAATATAAACACAAGTTAAAGCCGTAAAGAATAAAACGTTAAAAGGCAAGTCAACTAAAAGCAAGTGTCTTTAGCTGCTTTTTAAAAGAATGGAAAAGGAGTTTGGGACCTTAACGAAGCAAAGAGCATGAGTGGAGGGAGTAAGGGATCATGGGTAATGGAGAGAGGTTTGTATTTCCTCCTGTTAAAGTCAAAGTTATAGGATATACTGGTAAAAACAATACAATATCCAACCATTTTGTCAGATATAAGTGTCCTATATCATGCTAGGGACTGTTTTTACTCTGTGGTAGCTTCTGAAATCTTGGAAATCCTCTGAGAAATTGCTCTGTCTGTTTACTATCTCCATCCAAACTGGTGCTTGTCGTTTGTTCATAAAAGACACAATAAACAGAAACAAAACTCAAAAACTATGACTAATTTTCCTCACTTTCAATATTAAACACTTTGCAACGTGTTTGTCTCGTAACATTTTAAGTTACTGCTTCAAATGCGCTTTATATTTGACGAAAACACCCAGAACATTGGAGAATCTTGCTCATGACTGAACCAAAACATACAGTAAAGTCATGCACGACACATGTTCCCTTCAAACACCAGCTGCATGACACTGTTCCCTCTCTGGGATTGATCCTGTGATGTAATAAGACTGGATTAGATCAGAATTATGATGATCTCACCACATTTTTAATAACACACTGAACGTATTAGAAAGCATTCCATCTATTAAACAATGCACCGTGTTTCATTTTTGTTTCACAATTTGTCTTTTATGTGATTTAGAACCGAGACAATATGAGATCCGCTGATATTAAACCGTTCTGAAATAGAAATAATGCGAGTTTGTGCAGAGACAGAAGAGATTAGATGGAGAAAATAACACAGCGTAGCATATTTTCGGATAATCATTTTTTGTATTAATAAGAATGTGTGTTTGCCTGGATTATTTCATCAGTGGATAGCGGCGGAGAAGCCAATATGGAGCCTCTCAGCAGAGTAATAGTGTTTCAGTAGCGCTCCGACGACGCACACTGGTCTTATCTTTCTTATTACTGTGGGACGTTCGCAGCTGCAGGTGTGGCCCGGACATGAATTAGATGATGCAGTCGCTGATGTAAAGCTGCTCATTCATCTCCTGTTCTTGAAGCGCACACAAACAGGATAGTATTCCTTTTTTTAACATCTCAGGGCATTTAATCTTGAAGTAAATAACGCACAATTTCTCCTTGAATTAGCTCAATCTCTAAAGTCGGGAAGGTGGCTGATGTTTTAACCCGGTACAAAAGCAGAAACAAACAGGTTCTGAAAAAATAAAGGGCAATATCTAAACTATTACTCTATGTCTAGAAATTTCTATTTTAGGTAAGAATCAGCGGCCGATAATGGTGTCCCCCAAGGGTCAAGTTTAGGACCGTTTATGTTTACACAATATTATGTTTAAACCCAGTATTGTCAATATTGTCTTAAGAATTACCTTAAAAATAGCAGCCCTCTGTTCTTCAGGTGTTCCCCAAGGGTCAAGTTTAGGACCTTTTCTCTTTTTATTATATTTTTTTACACAAAAACCAGTTTATGAAACAACTGATGGTGTTCCCCAAGGGTCACGTTTGGGTCCATTTCTGTTTCTATTTTCTTACTATTAACAACATTCAAACTATAAGAATTACCTATTATTTATAAATTTTAGAAACACACAAACATAGAGAATTAATTGCTAAAACAGGAATTTAATAATTTTGAAAATCCATAAATATTTATTACGTATGATGAGGACTGAAATGAATAACGGCAAAAAATAAGTTGGCACATCATATTTCAATGGCAATGTTTAAAAGAGGTTTTTTTTTATCCGAGGGACTCAGGTGGAGCACAAAATGAAGGGACCCCAACCCTAATCCAAGGGTTAACAAGGAGCAACACTTTTAAGAATCACTAAAGAAACAGGGTCAAGTTTAGAACCAGTCGTGTTCACACTAAATGTCAAAAACAGTTATAGTTTTCTGTTTAAACTTTTAGTGCAGCTTACTTTCTTTTTCCCACATTTGGAAACTACAACCACCGATCTGAGGGGCAACCTGATCCGAGGGCATCTAAATACACCAGGGCTGCACTATTTGCCCTGGACAAGGCTTGATCTGCCTCCAGAGTCGCTGAATCAGGACAGACTGCAGAACCTGATGCAACAGAAACAGAAACGCTGCTCAAACTCTTCCCATCAGGACACATAAGATAGTTTTTCTTTTATTGACTTATTGTATGTTTATCTAAGAAAGCAATTTGAACTCCAGACTCCTACAGAATTAGAATTAAAAATTTAATTTAATTCTCTTAACTTTGAGCTTTTATGGATAAAATTGATATCAAATTGCACTGTGTGTTTTATGATTTTAATTTCCCTAATGGTTCGATTCATAATTATTATGTGCCTCTAACATAATTTTATCCCATTTTATTTTATGTTGATCTTGTTCTTTGTAGCCACCATAAATGATTTTTCACATATAAATTAATGTTTAATTTAATTTTACATCTTTGTGAGGCTCCATTTGTCACAGCTGTTATCTTTCCTGGCTCTCCTATTTTCTCTGCCCCTCTCTACCTGCCAGACACTCCCACTGGTTCACTCCTCCTCGTTCACCCGGTGCTGCAGCTGCGGCTCATCTGCTAATCACCCCACTATGTAAGACTCACCTGTTCACTCACACTTTGCCAGATTGTTCCTCTGCATTATGCACGACTCTCCAGCGTTCTTCTCCTGCCTGATCTCCTGTTGCCGACCTCGTCTGTCCCCGACCTGCTCTCCTCGCCTGCCTCCCGGTAAACTCACCTGCCTTCCGTCTCTGACCACGCGCTCTGCCTCGGCGTCCTTGGCATCGTTCTGCTCTTCCCTCGTCTGTACCTCCGCACGGCCAGCGGACTCTACGGGCTGCGGACTCCTCGCTACGGCTTCGGCGACCACAGTAAGCTCCTCTCTCTCATTCCACGTGGCCGGGGAACCGAACTCGTTCCTCAGCCCTTCCCCGTGCTTTAGAGACTGTGTGCGGGCTTTCGGCCTGAAGAGAGACCTGAACGCTGTAGTGACTCATTCTGCTCCGCTCCCTGTTTGCTACTGTGGTAATAAAGGTTATTACCAACTGTACCACTTCTCCTGTGTACTGCTTTTGGGTCCAAACCAACCCCGTTACAGTACAATCTGGCCAAATATGGACCCAGCGGACACATCCTCTCCCCAAACTCGCTTAGCTTGGGTAGAGGGAGCGTTACAACAACACGAGGCCCAGTTAGCCTCCAACGCGGCGGAGGCTCGACAGTCTGCTTCGGCTCTGGAGCGGGCGCTAACCTCGCTAGCCACCCAGGTACAACAGTTAGCGGCCACCGTGTCCCAGCAAGCCGTTTCCGCCTCGGCGCCGGTCCCTCTGGCTCCAGCCCCGGTTTTACCTGCCAGTACTGCACCAGAGCCCCAGGTGGGGGCGCCAGAGCGCTATTCTGGGGATCCAGAGAGCTGCAATCCATTCTTGACCAACTGCTCCATCCTGTTTGCCCTGCAGCCCCATACCTTCGCTTCTGAGGCAGCAAGGGTTGCCTTCACCATCAACCACCTCACTGGCAGGGCACGTTTGTGGGGAACAGCAGAGTGGGAGAGGGGCACGTCGGCCTGCTCTTCATTCCAGGCCTTTTCTGAGGAGCTTCGGAAGGTTTTTGGTCCCGTTTCTCTGGGTCCAGATGCCAGTGGGGGACTAATGAGTCAGAGACAGGGGAATCGGACAGTAGCCGACTACACTATCGACTTTCGCACCCAGGCCCGGCTCAGCAACTGGAACTCTGCGGCTCAATGTGATGCGTTCCTCAATGGAGTAGCGCCGTACATAAAGAATGAGCTGGTCTCGTTCGACCTCCCGGCTTCCCTCGACGGATTAATTGAGCTGACGTCCAGACTGGACAGGCGCATTCAGGCGAGGAGAAGAGAGCTACGACGGGAGGGAGTGGAGCAACGGAGGTCCACCCGTCTGTGTGGGTCACTAGCTGCACCCGATCCTCTTTCAGAACCCACTCCCGGGGAGGGGGAACCCATGCAGGTGGGGCGCACCAGTCTGACGCCTGAGGAGCGAGACAGACGACGCCGAGGGAATCTCTGTCTCTACTGCGGCCAGACCGGACACTTCGTTTCCCGCTGTCCATTAAAAGGGGAGGGCTCAGCAGTGAAGAGGGGCATCGTGCTGAGCCGGACCCGGGACTTTGCCCCTAACTCGAGACCCTTATTTCACGTCCAACTCCTGTTGGCAGGGGGCTCTCACACCCTCGCCACTTTCATTGACTCTGGGGCGGACGTCAACCTGATCGATGAGGAGCTGGCCCTCCAACTGGACATTGATCAGGTCCCTTTGTCCAGCCCAGTGCCGGCCAGCGCTCTAGACGGTCATCTCCTGGGGACTGTCACTCATCAGACCACGCCCATCCCCATGCTCCTGTCCGGCACCCATCATGAGACCATTCAGTTTCACGTCCTGAGGTCTCCCAACCTTCCTGTGATCCTCGGCTACCCCTGGCTTCGCCGCCATAACCCCCACATAGACTGGTCTACGGGGTCCATCCTGGGGTGGAGCCCCTCCTGTCATCGGGTCTGCCTCAGGGAGGCGGTCATGCGCCCTCCAGCCTCCAGTACCTGTTCAGCCTCCGACCTGTCCAAGGTGCCAACAGACTACTACGACTTTTGTGAGGTGTTCAGTAAGGCGAGGGCCACCTCTCTGCCTCCCCACCGGCCCTACGACTGTGCCATCGACCTCCTGCCCGGTACCACACCTCCTAAGGGGCACCTCTACTCCCTGTCGGCACCGGAAAGGGAGGCCATGGAGGTCTACATCAGTGATGCCTTGGCTGCCGGGCTCATCCGTCCCTCTTCGTCACCTGCCGGGGCGGGGTTCTTCTTCGTGGATAAGAAGGATGGCTCGTTGAGGCCCTGCATAGACTACAGGGGCCTGAATGACATCACTGTAAAGAATCGCTACCCTCTTCCCCTCATTGCTTCTGCCTTCGAGCTGTTACAGGGAGCCACCATCTTCACCAAGCTGGACCTCCGTAATGCCTACCATTTGGTCCGTATCCGGGAAGGCGATGAATGGAAGACAGCCTTCAACACACCCAACGGACACTACGAATATTTGGTGATGCCCTTCGGCCTCACCAATGCCCCGGCCGTATTTCAGGCCCTCATCAACGATGTGCTGAGAGACATGCTTAACAAGTTTGTGTTCGTGTACCTGGATGACATCCTGATCTTCTCTCGGACCAAGCAGGAACACATAATTCATGTTCAGTCTGTTCTGCAACGTCTGCTCGAGAACTCCCTGTTTGTGAAGGCGGAGAAGTGTGAGTTCCATGCCTCCTCTGTTCCTTTCCTGGGGTACATCATCGGCCAGAACCGCATGGAGATGGACCCTACTAAGGTCTCTGCTGTCGCCACCTGGCCCGTCCCCGACTCTCGTAAGCAGCTACAGCGGTTCCTGGGGTTTGCCAACTTCTATCGACGGTTCATTCGGGGGTACAGCACCGTGGCCGCCCCTCTCACCGCCCTCACCTCCACCAAATTACCCTTCCGCTGGACTGAAGCCGCCGAGGAGGCGTTCCAGCACCTGAAGGGCCGATTCAGTTCGGCCCCCATCCTTCTGGTCCCGGACCCGGATAGACAGTTTGTGGTGGAAGTGGACGCCTCAGACGTGGGAGTGGGAGCGGTCCTTTCTCAGCGATCCGCTGAGGACCAGAAGCTGCACCCCTGCGCCTTCTTCTCTAGGCGTCTGTCACCCGCAGAGAGAAATTATGACATTGGTAACCGGGAGCTGTTGGCGGTGAAGTTGGCGCTGGAGGAGTGGCGCCACTGGTTGGAGGGAACCCAGCAGCCCTTCCTAGTGTGGACCGACCACAAGAATCTGGAGTATATACGCTCCGCTAAGAGACTGAACTCTCGTCAGGCCCGGTGGGCACTGTTTTTCACCAGGTTTAATTTTTCCCTCTCATACCGGCCGGGTTCCCGGAATGTAAAACCTGACGCCCTGTCACGCCAGTTTTTGGTCGATGAGGAGAGCACCTGTAGTCCGGACACCATTCTTCCCAGTACACGCCTGCTACCCACACTCACCTGGGGGGTAGAGGAGCGGGTGAAGGCCGCCTTGGTAAACCAGCCGGGGCCCAGTTCCTGTCCCCAGGACAAGCTGTTTGTTCCTCAGGACTTGAGGTCAGACGTCCTGCAGTGGGCCCACAGTTCCCGGCTCACCTGTCACCCCGGAATCCAGCGAACGAAGGAGGTCCTGCAGCGACGGTTCTGGTGGTCCACACTTGAAGAAGACACCAGGGAGTTTGTTAATGCCTGCCCCGTCTGCAACCAACATAAGGCTCCTCGCCGGGCCCCTGCCGGGTTCCTGCAACCTCTGCCCGTGCCTCATCGACCCTGGTCTCACATCTCTCTGGACTTTGTAACCGGTCTGCCACTGTCAGGGGTTTACACCACCATCTTGACGGTGGTGGACCGGTTCAGCAAGATGGCGCATTTTGTTCCACTCCCCAAGCTCCCTTCAGCCAAGGAAACTGCTGAACTGGTCCTGCAGCATGTTTTCCGGCTTCACGGCCTCCCATCTGATGTGGTATCAGATCGAGGTCCCCAGTTCACCTCAATATTCTGGCGGGAGTTCTGTCGACTACTAGGAGCCTCCACCAGTCTGTCCTCCGGATTCCATCCCCAGTCCAACGGCCAGTCAGAGAGGCTCAACCAGGAGATGGAGACAGCGCTCCGCTGTATGGCGTCCAGGCTCCCTCGACCTGGTCCAAGCAGCTGTTGTGGGTCGAATACGCCCACAATACGCTGAAGAGCTCCGCCACAGGACTCTCTCCCTTCCAATGCGCCTACGGCTTCCAGCCACCATTGTTTCCGGCCCTGGAAAGAGAAGCCTCCTGCCCGTCTGTTGAGGCCTTCATCCGCCGCTGCCGCCAGACCTGGGCCCAGGCCAGGTCAGTGCTCACTCGAGCTGCGGACCGGTACTCAACAGCCGCCAACCGTCATCGCTCCCAGGCTCCCCTTTACGAGGTGGGCCAGAAGGTGTGGTTGTCCACCCGGGACCTGCCACTGAGGGTGGAGTCCAGGAAACTGGCCCCCAAGTTCATTGGGCCATTTCCCATCACGAAGGTTATCAACCCTGTGGCGGTCAGGCTCCAGCTGCCCCGTTCCATGCGGATCCACCCGACCTTCCACGTCTCTAAGGTCAAGCCTTTTCGGGAGAGCCCGCTCATGCCTGCCTCTCGGCCACCACCTCCTCCTCGGATCATCGACGGGGCCCCCGCCTTCACGGTCCACCGCCTGCTACGCTCTCGGCGCCGTGGGAGGGGTCTGCAATACCTAGTCGACTGGGAGGGATACGGTCCGGAGGAGAGGTCGTGGGTCCCCGCTCGTCACATCCTGGATGCTCAGCTTATTCGTGAGTTTCATCGCTGCCACCCTGATCAGCCCTCCAGGGGCTCCACTGCTGATGGGGGCGTCAATGTTGGGACTCGGCCCTCCTCCTCCTCCGAGGCATCATCCGGGATAGAAGAGGCTGAGAGGGACTTCTCAGATGAGTTTTAGCCCTCCTCCAGACCCCCTCCACCCACCCGGCTCGGTTTGGACTGTGTTGTGGGACGTCAGGGGCCGTCCCTTGAGGGGGGGGTTCTGTCACAGCTGTTATCTTTCCTGGCTCTCCTATTTTCTCTGCCCCTCTCTACCTGCCAGACACTCCCACTGGTTCACTCCTCCTCGTTCACCCGGTGCTGCAGCTGCGGCTCATCTGCTAATCACCCCACTATGTAAGACTCACCTGTTCACTCACACTTTGCCAGATTGTTCCTCTGCATTATGCACGACTCTCCAGCGTTCTTCTCCTGCCTGATCTCCTGTTGCCGACCTCGTCTGTCCCCGACCTGCTCTCCTCGCCTGCCTCCCGGTAAACTCACCTGCCTTCCGTCTCTGACCACGCGCTCTGCCTCGGCGTCCTTGGCATCGTTCTGCTCTTCCCTCGTCTGTACCTCCGCACGGCCAGCGGACTCTACGGGCTGCGGACTCCTCGCTACGGCTTCGGCGACCACAGTAAGCTCCTCTCTCTCATTCCACGTGGCCGGGGAACCGAACTCGTTCCTCAGCCCTTCCCCGTGCTTTAGAGACTGTGTGCGGGCTTTCGGCCTGAAGAGAGA
Organism: Rhyacichthys aspro; assembly: GCA_036850595.1. Lineage (NCBI taxonomy): Eukaryota > Metazoa > Chordata > Actinopteri > Gobiiformes > Rhyacichthyidae > Rhyacichthys > Rhyacichthys aspro. The sequence goes on along the minus strand of JAWCTZ010000334.1, from coordinate 19,841 downwards.
CCTGAACGCTGTAGTGACTCATTCTGCTCCGCTCCCTGTTTGCTACTGTGGTAATAAAGGTTATTACCAACTGTACCACTTCTCCTGTGTACTGCTTTTGGGTCCAAACCACCCCCGTTACACCATTAAAGTTAGCTTCAGCCAAAACTCATTACTAACAACATTAAACTCTTTTTAGTAGGTTGAAAATGCAAGGACAAAGCAAAATGTCTCCTGTCTTAAACTGTCCTGACTTTAGTGTGTTAAAAAGCTCTCACTATGTACCACTTACAGGTACACACACACCTATCCACGCACACAGCCACGTCCGGGGACAGTGTGATGTCCTAATAGAGTGAGGTGAAACGGCCGTGGCCTAATTAGTGTAATACCTCTTTTACTTGAGGAGATAATTAGATTTTATTTAAAAATCACTTTGCAGGTGATATCATTATCCGCTAGAGACACTGACCCAGCTCCCTCCTCCTCCTCTCGGTGTCTCTCTGTCCCCAGAGCCACAGCAGGACATACTCCACAGCATCTGCCACCTACCCTGGTCTAGGGTATTTATCTGTATTTATTCTATCTCAACCTCACAGTTTCCTTACTCTTACCCCTACAACACAATGAGGCATCTCTTTTTTGTGGAGAAATACTTAGACTCAATCCAGACTTGAGTTCTGACTTGACTTAAGAAAATGTAAAAAAGACTTGTAACTAGACTTGGACTTGAACCAAAGACTCAGACTTCACTTGGACTTGAGTCTCTGAAAAGACTTGATGCTTCTCTCAAAGATGAAAAGAGTGTTATTTGAAAAGTGTAAAAGAAACAATTCATTTTCTTATGTCTGTGTAACTCAAATAGTTTGACAGATTCCAGAGAGTTAAGTCATGTCACTATTAAATCACGTTGGCAAAAAGGTCAAAAGCAGCATCACTAAATCAGAAAAAATCATTTTTTGACTAAATATTCTATAGAAATACAAGCACTTGTCAATTGTTCTTTCTTTACAGTTTTTTGTTAAATAAATACAGATTGAAAAGCTTACATCGGTGGTTTAATTTTAACGTAATATTAGTGTCGTTGAAAAGACTCAAAAGGACTTGAAACCTTGAAGTAAAGGACTTTGGACTTGACTTGGACTTGTGAGCCTTGACTCAAGACTTAAGGACAAAAACTTGAGACTTGTGAAATGAGTTGATTAAACAGTTTAAGGGAAAAGGGAAACAAATCTGATCATTTAAGACTGATTCACACCAAAATGTGACACTCAGACAGATGCAAGGTGTCATGTAGATTTGTTAGTATTTTACTTTCTCCTGATCTGAATAATTGAAGTGTTTTTCGAGCACAAATTGCCCACAAAGCTCCCTGTGGACGTTACACAAGCGTCTCTCTTCCCAACATCATCCTTACTTTTACACATCACAATCCATTACTCTGCTCCACGTTCCGCACTAACCTCTGTCCGGTGTGTTTTAAGAAAAGAGATGCTTCTGAAACGAGGATAATTTGGCTTTCTCAGTAATGGATTCCTCTTAACCCACTCAGGCACCGTCCCAACTTGGCACGAGCGTCTGGAAAATGGAGTCAGACAGTCTTCCACGTCAGAAAACACACGACAAACTAAAAGAGGCAATGGGTTTTGAAATAGGATCAATGAATCTCTGGATTTGAGCCACTGCCGCCACTCTCAATCAAAATAATAGCTCAGAAATAATCCCGAAGGCCACATATTTGTAGACAATACAGTTTACAAGTGGCTTTACTTCAGATAGAAAACTTCATCTCGTACCTGGGAGCCACAAGTCCATCCCAGAAGCTGGATCATATAAGATTAGTTTGGAGTTTTTATTAAAGCATGTTTTGAGTCTTGTATGACTGTAGGGCCCAGAGTAAATCCTGGAGCGGAGTCGGAGCGGAGTTGTGTCGTGTTTTGTTGGAGTTGATTTGGACAAAATGAACCAAAAGAACTGACCTGAAGTGAAAGTATTGAACTGAATTAGGAACAGAACAGTAAGAGACGGAAAAATATGACGATATTGTGGTTACGTTGAAATGTTTAGATTGTTATTTTATATTATTTAAACTGACTTTTCCACTGGTTGCACTGATTATTGGAAAAATCAACCCCTGATTCAAGAGAAAGGAGCCTCAATAGTGTCAGTCTCCTCCCAAAATGCAATCTGATCCGATATTTTTGCTTCTCTCTGTTCTTATTTTTGACATTAACAGAGAACCTGTTTTGTGTGTGTCATTTCTGTTTTTGTCTCATCAGCTCATATCACAAGAAAGAAATATTGTGGTTGTAGTGGTTTTAATATTTGGATTATTATGACGTCTTCTAACTTTTGCCTAAACTGACCTAAAAGGTACTGGAAAGTTCTGAACTGAATGGATTTGGATTCAGTTCACGTTCACACATGGCAGGTTGGGGTTTTGCGTCATTAAATTGTTATTCTGTGCATTAACTTGTCCCCTTTTCTTTAGATCTACGAGACGAGGAATGCTTTTATAAAAGTGTGTGAGAAGGAACAGATCTATATTTATACGTAGAATATGCAATTTATTCAAACAATGTTGGAAATAAAAGTTTAATCATGTAATAGTCTGTTGCAATCGGGATCATCTGTGCCTAAACAAGACTTTGAGACGCCATCGAGGTTTTATTGTCAATAAGGAAGTATTAACTACCAATATCAAAGAGAAAATGGATATTCAGTGCTGGATTTACACATGGAACAGCTTAAAAAAAGAAGAACATAAATGAGGAAAAGGTAAGCCACGTGAAACGCAGATAAATATTGGTAATACATGAGTTTCTGGATCGCTTCAGTCAAACTTAACTCAGAGCTTAAAGTTTATGGTAAGTTCTATGTTTTAGTTTGATGTATGTAATAAAAGAAATGCATGAAAGATGAGACTGGAACGGCAGAAATAAAATGGGGTTAGTGGTGTATTTAATGCTTGTACCAGTTGAACGGGCAGATCTGGAGCTGAAAACACAGATTTCACATTGTTCTGTATTATCTTAAGAGTTCCTTTTGTCCTAGAAAACGTACACAGTGTGCCTTCAAACCATTTTAAAAAGCTGTACGCTGCTTCTCGGCAAAAAGAGGTCAAGCCCTACAACGTATTCCGACAGAGAGTCAAGTCTGACCATTAATAAAAGTCTTGTGTGAGTGTTCGCTTCAAAAATGCTGTTTGTAAAACCACATTGAGACCGCGCTAACATCAGCGCAGCAAATGGAAATAAATAATTGCCCAGGGCTGTGTGTGTGTGTGTGTGTGTGTGTGTGTGTGTGTGTCTTAAACCACTCTTTGCATTATTTACATTGAAGCAAAGTCATATTTCATTTAATGTTAGCTGCTATTTATAGCTTTGTAAGAGGAATGTAGGCACAGAAGGTCACAGGGGTCTGCTGGAAGTGTGTCAGTGAAGGCAGCGCTGTAGTAACACGAAGGTGCGTTCACTGCCACAGGCTCAGGTCAGAAAACGGCTTTTAACGTGTATTTGGATGAACCATATTTCACCGAGAGCGTTTGACAATATACCAGCGATCAACAGAACACCTGATAGGAGTCGTTCATGTGATTTATTTATGTGGACAGACCGTATACTGTGAATTATTAATAGACACCATGTCAGGTCTGGAATATCACGCATTTATGTCGATCGCCACCAAATGAGACGAGCAAACACGTGTATTTATAGCATAGATTAACTCCAGCTGAAGGGCAGGACAGTACTTACACCAGACATCATTAAAACCTGGACCAAAAAACACTTTATGACTGTGCAAGTAAAGTTATTAAAATGTGAATTGTTGTCTCAGTCTTATCAGTTTTTTTCATAGTTTTTCGTCTTTGTGTTTTGTCTTAAATGTAATGTAATGATCACTGTAACCGCAATGAGACAGAGACATAATTAGAAAAGTTAACTGTATGTGTGAAAGACTGAGGGTTGGGCCTGTGACTAAATGAATAAATAAAAGATTCATTTTCCTGTAAAACACTGGGAAAAGCTTGATCCGATCACATGTATTTTCATCCTTAATTTTAAGTTGTCAAACATTTAGACTGACGAATATAATGATCCCAAGCTTTTACCATCGTTTAGACATTTACAGCTTTACATTTACGCAGAACTTATTGTGACCTGTTTCTGTTTCACCTGCACCATTGATATGAAATAACTCTCTTTTAACACAAAACATGAGCTCAAACAAAGAAAACTGAAGTCCCAAAATCCAGAACAAGATGAGAACTAAACTTGAGGACTCGTTGATACTGATATAATAACTGATAATGATGATTTTGTTGATGCGTTGTTACATACAGAGAAGGTGTGTCTGTGTCTTTCCTCCTTTTTCTTTTTCCCGATTGCTGTGGGCGGGACCTGAGAGTCTGACGTCTGATTGGCTGCTGCAGGTCGAGGATTAGCCAATGAAAACTTTAAAAGAGGAGACACGAAGCATCACTCTCTCTTTCTCTTTGTGTTTGATGGTACAGGTACTTTATGTTTAAGTCACACTAGGTTTATTGATGTTTATTGGTTGTTGGCAACCTTGTATTTTCAGTCACTTTTTCGAGCAGACCAGGCCTTTCATTTCCTGTTGTTTTGGTTCAGACTAGTTTTACAGTTAAGCCCTGTTTTGTTTTATTTGTTTTTTTTGATTTGGCACAACTTTTGAGTCCTCCTCCCTCCAATCGATTTGTCACTTTTGTGTTTTGCAACCTTTGACTCGGTCTCTCATTTTGATTTTCTTACACAAAATATCTCTTATTTAACAAGAGACATAACATTTTTGTGCTTTCTGACTCCTTAGACGAGCGTAATTTTCAGTCGGCTTAACTTTTACCGTCTTCAGATATATTTGACTGAATAAAAGAAAGTGCAAATGCAAACTTTAAATACAAGAGACTTTGAATTCTTACATCTGTCTCTGGATACGCACTTACAACAATGTGCATGTTTGTCTATTACAGACTTGGGTTTATTATCAGAAACAGAATTAATGTGTAGCACAAGACGATCCACCGACCCATCCTTCAGCAGTCACACATCAACACTAGAACAGCCTGTTTGTTGTCCTCATTCAAAGCCCCACTTCAAGCAGTGAATCTATCATAACAGCTCCACACTGTCCCATTTCATTTCAAAGGTTCCCCAAAAGACGCATCAAGAAATCCATCTTCCTCAATCTATTTGAACAAAAAAAACCGCTGTATTCCACAACACAATGGAGCGGAGTGGAGTAATTCTTAGATGGAAAATAAAAAAGGTGGTTTTGCTCTAAATGAATCCGACGCCGCGTACACAATTCAGAACGAAAATGGGGAGTCGAGCAGACACATTTTCTTTGTCCGTGTCGTCGTTACAGTCTCGAGCGCAGCGTAATGTTCTGTCGGAGAGCGGTGTTTGGTGATTTCTCGTGCTCGGCGAGTGGAAAGCGTGTGGCGCGTCCCGGGAGAGTCTTTACGTGATGCCTGGTCGGAGCTGACACTGTTTCGTCACGTCTGAGAATGGGCCCGCAACGTGGAACTGATTAAACGGGTTAATGGTCGTCAGCGCTCACCTAACGGGGTAACATTAACGGGTCAGAACATTTTCGAGGTGGTTTTGTGTTGTAGAAGAAGAAGATTAGTGGAGAGAAATACAAGAGGATGATTCTTAACCCAAACTTAGCCGTGTTTAAATAAAGGCTTTTTATAATTGTCACCTTTGAGTGCCTCAGTTTTTCTGTTTTTTACAAGTTTGAGATTGTTTCCTACTGAAGGGCACCAAAAAAATCATCTTGAGAATCCTTTACATCCAGGTAGCACTCCTGCATTCTTTGCTTTTCTTCTTAATTAATAACTGTCATTTTTTAGTGCAATAAAGTTTAACGCCCCTTAAATCTTTTAATAAAAACAATTATCTAACACTTTTTCAATTCATTTTATTTATTTATCCCCAGGGAAATTTAATTCTAAGGACTGTTTAAAGCAAATTAATTGATTGAGACTTCATCTTCCAGTCGTTCTTCTCTCTGTTGTTCAAAAGCCCAATGCAGGGATGGTCCATGTTGTTCAGTAAAGCATCCGTCCTGTTGTGTGTCTGTTCCTTTAACCAGAGTCTCCAAAATAACTCCTGATTTGACGAAGACCTGGAAACAGCTCCACTGATGACGTCACGGGCAGTATCCGGCTCTGGGTTGAAAATAAACTGTAACGACGACGACGACGTGTGACTCTATTGGGATAAAGTATGGTCTCAGTCCCACTGCCAACAGCTCCACATCCTGACAACAGATCATTTACCTTTAATTGTAACATGCCCTGGACAAATACATGAGGCTGATAATTATAACAAAGTCTGTGAATTGTCAAAACAAATCAAATAAAACATCAAAAACAACATGACCTTCTTAATAAAAGCTCAATATAGGACTTTTATTTATTTTATTTACTCACTTGTTCTGGAAAAAGTCACATAATCTTTGTCCAAACTAGAGACAAGACTTGGCCGAGTGTTTGATGGTAAAATGTGGCCTTAACAACCAGAACTGACCAGGACAAAAACATGTTTATAGACAGAACACACACTTCCTCCTTTCTGTACTTTTCAGAGCCTTTCAGTTAAATATTGATGGCACACGTCCCATCAACACTATTTTGTGACAGTGCTCTCAGAAGCTTTTAGATAACCTACACCACTTCCACACAGTTTAGACATATCATTACATGAGATGGGTGACTTTGTGTGTTTAATGTTACTGTGAAAATGAATCCAAGCCTTTTTGTTCAAATCTGTGTTTGAATGCAGCTAAATGTATTCTTGAGTGAAGCTTTACAAACTCTCAAAAGCAAAGAGGCACATCTATTTCCAAGAATACTTTCCTTCTGTAATGACAGCTTGTTCCTATTGGACTTAACTGTATGTTCCATCGTGCAATTGCTTTAAATTACAAGAGAACAGTAGAATAGAGCCAGTGTGTGTGTGTGTGTAGTCCATTTACAGTGTAAGACTTATTACAAAACTGTTTCATAAAATACTACGTAACTGTTACATGTGACCTATTTTCAATCACAATGTCTTCTTCTTATCTAGTCAGTAGTGTTTTTTGTGTTCCTTAATGTCTCTAAATATTTCCCAGAGATGGTCAGATATGATTTGATGCACTAGTGTAAATAAATCTGATAAAACATGAAAGAATAGAAGGACAAGGCTGTTTTTGCATGACGTGATTGGTGGAGTTCTTCTGATAAAGTGTCCCTGGCCTCTTCTGATGATGTTCTTTTAGAGCCTTTACATCAGGGGCCACATTTATAAAGCTTGTAGGTGAAACTGTGGCCCTACACTTACACTGACCCATGCATGCACAGGGTTTGCTGCTGGATTTTCATCTTGATATGAAAAAACAAAACAGAAAAATAAGCTGTTTCCCGATGTTACTGAACAAAAATGATAATGGGAAATTCAGAAATGACCCCTTTTTTGTTTTGAAAAAGTAAACCACAAAACAAAAAAACAGACCTTAGTTGATTTCATATTAAGTTAATAAACTAAATGGATGTTTAATGTAATGAAATGTAGCTACTGTTAGCCTGCTAGCTCTTTACAGGGAGCTACAGTAACATGTGACCTAAAAGTGTGAGTCTGGGGCAGCTGCTGCCGTCTCTGCCACATTCGTTCATTTGTTTATTAACTTAATATGAAGGAATTAAATAACTTTTTTTTTCAATTTTTATTTCCAAAACAAACAAAAAAAAAAAAAAGAAAAGAAATGATCTTTTTCTGATTTTGGTTTTCTCATATTAAGAAAGTCAGACCTAGATCTCTTTTTTTTGTTCAAACAAGTCTGTCAACACGACTGCTGTTTTACGGACTGTTGTCATGATAGCTCCCAATAATCGAAAAAAAATGGATTAGTTAGATAATAATAAAAGGAGGACATTCTTTGTGAAGAACAGCGGTCTCTTTGAAAACATCACGTAATGCTGTGTGGACCAGACTGTTGCTGTTTGTTGTTTGATTGTGTCTCATGATGTCTTCCAGGATTCTTCATTAAAGCCACTAAGCTTTGGCCGTGAGACATGATCAGTTTCACAGTGATTTAAATAGTGTCTTAATGACGTTGTACTGATCTTACTCCTCAAGGTCATCCGCTCTATCCCCTCTTCCCTTATGTTCTGTAAATTAAATGAACAATTAATCTTCTCTCTAATGTACAGTTTGGTTATTAGATGCATTGATAAAGTGTGGTTTTGCTCTGAACATCTGTCTTCCCCGAGGTGCCGCTCATACTCGTCAATGACAGTCTATATTTGGGAAACATTAGTCCTGCTGGAAACAGTCAATTAAAATGATTCCCCTGCTCCCGCTTCATTTTGGAAACTAATAGTCTCATTTGATTGTTTTGTGAATAAATGGTGACTGTGTGAGGACGTTCTAGGTCAACATGCCTCCATCCTAAGACCTAGAAAACATACAACACAAGACAGCTTTATTTAGATAGAACCAATTAGAGCAAAAAGACAGTTTACGAGAGAAAACCAAGCTATATCCCTCCAGCGAGCACAACGGGGACAGCAGAGAGGAAAAAAGTCATTTTATCAGGTAGAAAACCACTGCAGATCCAAGAAAAGTGGAAGTAAGGGAGACAAGGTAGAGGCAGGTCGTCAGGGCTCAGGAGATCATCAACGGGACGTCCAACTCTGGGACAAAGACACCTGCAGAAAGAGCAATGAACAAGTTTAAAAGTGCTACAAAAATGACTGCAGTATCAGAAAGAGAATGTGTGTGGTGGACATCAAATTCAGAAGTTTGCATCTAAAACTTTGAGCGTTTGTTTCAGTTTTCACAGTAAAGCAGATAGTCACTAGTCGGTGAACTTTAACCCTACTGGATGGAGGTTGTGCCTAGAAATGTCCTCTAGGCTCAACCTCCATCCAACCTCCAGAGAGAGGACGAGAACCACCCCGTCCACACTCAAACAGACCCTTACGTTCTTCTTCTGCAGATGTTGGTGCCACTGGAGATGAGTCTTTCCCAGATTAGGACACAGAGGGTAAGATTTTTAACGATTTTGATCATTTTGCAAGGTACATTGTCCTGTACCTTGCAACAGTTCTCCTGAATCACAGCAACATCATCAGAACGTCCCGTCTGAGTCTGCATATCCTCCTGAAGGATTAGGGGAGAAAATAAATGCTTTAAACTATCTTAATCTGGTCTTTCACTTCGAACCTGTTTGTCTTTGTGGACCCCAAGCTTCATCCCCAACGACATGGATTCTTAGATCATTATTCCCTCTTTTCACCAAATTAAAAACAAAATAAATAGGCTTCTTACATTGGATAGATACTTTTTTTGATCCTGAGAGAAATTCAGGTCTTCATTGAGTTTGAAAGCTCTGAACTGAACATACATTGGTGTCTTTTGAACAGCTTGTGGAGCAGTCACAACATGCCTTTTATAAATAGACCGTACATTTGAATCAACCTGAATATGTGCATCTCATCATATAAAAATAATAGCTCCCGGTCTATTTTTGTTCAGTGCACGTATGCTTCCTTGAGTCAATTGCAAATCTCGGAGAAACACAGCTGTTAAAGTGGCTCGACGCGGTGTTCAGTGGTGTCTTGGCTGTTATTTAAAGGGCACCAGGAACAAAATAAGTAATGCCCGGCGTCAAAAGTTGGCACACTGTTAAAACTTGGCTGCAGTGACCACCGTATTTCACCTGCTTAATTATATACCTCTTATTGTCAGCTGTAAATAATCAAAAAAAATGAATAAATATTGTAAATTGTTGTGAGTAATCTGGTACAGAACAGACACGGCTGCCACATTGAAGAGCTTATCGTCGCAGCTGCTTGAGTTCTGGAGCTTATCGGCCGATTGTGTGCGACGCTAATAAGTGGAACAGTGTGTTGGCTTTTAATGGCTGCCTTTGTGGGATCAGGCTGCTCTGTTTACATCTGCACAGAGCCATATACTTTAAATACAAGAAGAGTCCCATACAGCGAGAACTAAAATGTGACGGATAAATGCTGAAATCGTGCAAATTCTACCCTTTTTATGGTAAAATTGCGTTTGGTTCGGATGGCGGTCCAAAAAAGCAACAATAGACACTGTAAAAATGAATAGAAATGATTGGGTTTACGATGAGAAGAAGGTTGTTGTCTTTAATATATTGAAATGGCACGTTTCGGACTAAAAAACAACATGATTTTAAGAGATCAGACTGGTTTAGAGTTCACATTAAACAACTGCGTGTCTTGGGATTGTATTGGTTCTCAATGTCATCACACAAACTTACAATCAGCTGGAAAACTTTAAGTTTAGGACAATGTATATGTCCCAGTTTCAACCAGTTACTGTAGATCTAAACCTAATCTAGGCATTAGACCAGATAGTGACGCTATATACTTTAAATTTGCCGTTATAAGGTCACAACAGACAAACCTTTATTGAAATACTGTTTATAAATTACAGTTTAAGTTTGTCATCTTTGTCTTACAGTAACAACAGGTGGAAAAAAAGCACAAAATCACCAGTTTGTTGTTTTTCTACAGAATAATCTAATATTATGTGTTAAATACTCTCAAAGGTGCTATTGTTCATGTAGTTGGGGCAAACTTGTGTTCTCACCTTCTTAAAGAGTATTTTTTATTCAGTTTGTTAGTGTTTAGTGGAGTTTGATGGTTTTAACACCTGCTCAAATGAACCAATGTGAATCAAACAAGAACCCTGAGTGTGTTAAACTAATTCACTTTTGAGCTTTAATGACACTCATCTTGTTTATTTATCACACTGTATTACAATCTCTGTAAGAGCTTAATCAATTCAAGCTTATTTAAAAATAATAATAATAATAATGGCTATTCCCAGTTTAAGCTCATCCCATTAGTGTCATGAATCCATATCAAACTACAGAGACATAATTTGTTATGCCAAGCCTTAAGCCCAAAGTAACTCAAATGGGCAAAAAACATTGTAATGTGTAGCAAGCCTTAGAAGTCTCTGAATGATTGTCAATGACGCATCTCACTTCCATTTCAACCAAAACATCAGATACAAGGAAATGATGATGTGCAGATGATATAAAAAGCCTATTCTGTAAAACCACTTTCATGTTTTCTGAAGAATCCTACAGAAAAGAGTCTTAATGGCAATGGAATTCTCAGACATAACTTCCTTCTATAATGTTATAACTTTGACAGACATGAATGCACAGTAAGCAGTATGAGTTCTATACACTAAAGATGCTTTCATTTCTCTATGAATAGCTTTGTGTGAAAAGAAGCTTCTCTTTTACAACAATGTATGGGCTGATTTCTATGGGAATTTTAGAGGTTGGCTTCCTTTAAAAAAGTAAGATGTAAGAAAAACATTGCTGCACTTTTAGCTCAGAAAATGTTTGAGAAACTGTGAAGAAGCTCCTTGTTCTACAGACTTCACGTTGTGATCTAAGACGGGGCCTAACTCTTAACTGTAAAACAATTAACATAAACTAGTGTTTCCCAAAGTTAGGTAGCTGTAGAGTTCATTTGACTCAACAAAAAACAATCTTAAAGCTTGTTTTGCTTTGGAGAGTTGGACAACACTAAACTGGACTGTTCCAGATGGAGACACAGTGAACATTTTAAGTAAATCCCACCATTTAGTGTCACATTTCATTCCAAACTCCAACTTATTACTTTCTGAAAACTGAAGGAAGTAATATGAGGAGTTTGTTTGGCCGAGAGTAATAGTGACAGCTCCATTTTAGCTCCATTTCATGTCTGTGGACGTGAGACTGCAGAGCTCGTACGCAACAGTCAGTCACTTCCCGAGCGCAGTGCCATCTCTCAGACAAGTCTTTACGGCTTTTCAAACGGATAAATTACAGCATTAAAAAGTTGACGGTTATATTTAGCTCTTTTCATTAGGAAATGCCACATTCAGAGAGTCCAATCTATGGCGTGAATGTGGAATGAGCACATGCCTCCGCAGCCGCCGAGGCTTTGTGAGATCTTTTTTCTTCGTTTAATGACTGCATTAATTGCCGGCTTCTCCAGCGGTGGATAAAACGGGACAGAGGCCGTGATGGATGGGTTCGGAGACAAAGGCGGAAAGTGAGTAAAGGCGGCCGCGCCCAAGGGCAGCCCCTGTTGGAGGCAGCGCTGGGCTTCTCTGTTTCCCTTCACAGCAGGGCTCCCTTTCAGCAAAGGCCCAACTACTGACACGTCCTGCTAATGAGGGAGTCAGGCGGCTTTTGAACACGCTGGGAAGCCATAATGGTGTTAACTGGCCTCGCTGCAAGACAGTATTCGCTCTGTGACTTCGTCCTTCGCACACACACACACCACTGGACTGGACTTAGTTGAACTGCTGCCTTCTTCATCAAACCTTTGTCCCATTTTGACTCGGACGAGGGCTGTCTAGAAAGTGTAGAGCTTCAGATTGGTCGTGATCAGAGAGCGGTCTCAACTTTAATTACATTAGGCACAATAAAAAGTAAAAATCTCAATTTAAAGGCTCTAAGGACCTATAAATATGGTGTGTTCATGTGATTTCAGTTCAGAAAGTTTGAATATTCTAAACAATAACCACAAGAAAGATGGAAGCAAAGTCAGAAATGTGCTAATGTTACTTTTAGATGCGTTAATACAGTCAAACTAGCAATGTTTAACCTGTTAGCAGCGGTTCAAGAAAAAGAAGCCCATTCAAAACGGTAACATATGTTGAAATATGTCTAAATACTGGACATAAATAATAAAAAAAACATAGTATACAGTCTAAATAAGCCAATTGGACAAAAAAAAAATAGTTGTACTGTCAAATGATCAACCTATTAATGTGCAAAACAGTTGGTATGAAATATTTTAAATGACTTATATTACTTAAATATCCTAAATGTTAGCGTTCCTCCACCATATTGACGATGAAATACCCACTCACCCGAGTTTCTGAGCTGTTGTTTCGACCTGAGCAGGCTTCATGTGCATTTTTCAACTCGGTAAAAGGTTTTCCCGAGTTTCCAAGGGCCACATGAATGCACCAGAGAACGTCTATAGGCTTGTGCTTCATATTTTAACCAAAACCCAACCAAAGAGACTGTGACTGACACAGCACTGAGCCTTAAAGACCTGGAAATAAGCATGTTGTTAAACCTCCCATAAATACCTGCTTGTTCCCTGCACCACAGATGTGTCAGACATGCATAAAATTGAAATATTCCTATAAAGGTGAACTGAAATGTTCAATAACCTTGAATTATATTGATTTCTTTTCTAGTCTCACCAAATTTATTGGTTGTTTCCTTGGGCTACAGATGATTTAGACTTTTCAAAGTGTGGGTACATTTCTGCAGTGAATGGCTTAATAACGGCTTGATGTAAAAATGATTTAGTCAAATTTTACAAAAAAATAAAAAAATAAAAAAAAATAATAAAAAGTTTAATTAATTTAAAACAACAACAAACAAAAATAAAATAATATAAAATAAATAAATAATAAATAATAAATACAAAATACATAAATACAAATAAATAAAATAAATAAATAAATAAATAAATACATAAATTAATTAATTAATTAATTAATTTCCACAGTAATAAGTATAGGAACATTATTAAAATAAATCTAAAAATGTATTGTACAGGTTTTTACTGCAGCCATTTGATAATATTTACATCGTTTTCTGTTCCATTAAATGACTGGACACTGACTGAAAGTGAACTGTTAGAAGTCATTGCCTTTTACTGTCATTTTATCAAATGACATGCTCTTTTATCACGTCCACTTTTATCATTTCAAATGCTCTTTTATCCAATCCATTTTAATTAACTTGCACTTTTACTGCTCCCACTTTTATCAAGTCATTTTTCTTGCTTCCACCGCTCACAGAAACCACTGTAGCGACTAAACCTACGCATCTCTACTGTCTTCACGCTTTGCTTTTTCTTAATTAGGCTTTAACCGAATCACGCTTCATCAAAGTTAACAATCAACAGATGTTCGGCCATCTTGTCACCTTGATGTAGGGAGGTCAGAAATGTCACAGAACATAATTACCCACCGTTGTGTGCTACGTAAATGGAATTACAATGGGTTAAATGCAGCGAGGAAATATAATTAAATACACTGGAGGTCATTATGTCTTCATTGTCAGTCATTATATTGTTCTTGGTGCTAATACATTATCATTTTAGATAATATGAGCGATGGCCTCTAGATAAAAATGTGACTGGCATTAAAGTATCGTCTTTAGCATTTTTAAGTCGAGAGATGACAAATGCTAAAGTTGCCATCTGTCACTGCATATGCCTCGATATAAAGTGGCACAAAGTTCACTTGGACTGGAACCGCACTGATTAAAATGGAGTTGGGTGAAGGTCACACTCACCTTTGGCGTGAACTATTCATGAGCTAATTATGATGAATTTCCACATGCATGTAATGCCATAAAGCCATGACGTGATGAAACTTCAAATCCAAAAAAAAGTCGAAGGTCAGCTTCCCTATAGCATCATTATGTGTGAGAAAAATACATTTGTGTTCATAATTCATCACCATACTGGTCTAGAATGGTTGGGGATGTAAAGTATCTTCGACACAGGAACTTTTTGCTGGTTCTGAGCTGCTCTTTCTGCTGAAAATGCACTCGACTGATTGGAATATGATGGACCTATATGTAATAAACAGAAAAGTTCAGCGATAAACAGTCCAAGACATTAGCATCAAGGGATAGACATTTTAGCCACGTTAGCAGCATGGTTTAATACCACAATAGAACACACTTTAGGACTGAAGCTAATGACAGACAAATAAGCTTTTGATCACAGCACACACTGTTTTAAAATTACACTTTGTGGGTGTCATTTTTCAAAATATTGTGTGATAAAAAGTGAAATAATGACACCAAAATGTTGTTTTTTCTTTTTCCTTGAGCCAACGAGAGGTTGTTTTTATGAAGACAGCCCTCATTTCTGCACAGGTTTGCCAAAAACATATCCTATGATCCACAACCACTAGTTTTAATTCCAAAACACTACTAAGACCTTTTTTCACACATCCTGAGAGAATCTCAGGAGAATTGCCTCCAGACTTTCTCCGACGCAGTCACACCTGCACAAGAACTCTGCAGGATTAGCATTCATACTTCCAGCTGACATCATCACAGTGACTACAATAAATGTGCTAATATGGACACTATGTGTGTTTGAAGATATGCACCACAGACCCAAACAGTGAAGAGTAAAGTACAAAAAGCTGCAAACGATAGCGCAAGTGTAGAAGGGGTTTTAGAGAAATGCAAACCACGGGCGATTATTAGGTCAAAAGGAATAGTACGGAGGATTTCTGGGGCAGTTTGTTCCAACAAACCTGGCTCCACGTCCTCCTCCGGCGCTGACGAAGAGTTAAAGGCTAAATCCAGGTTTTGTCAGCTTTTGGATGAATTTCAGCTCATGGTCTGTTTCCAGATTTAAGCCATGATTGACAGAAAACATAACGTCCCTGTAAACAACACTGAATAATCACACAGGAATAATCACACTGAATAGAACCATTAGAGCCATTACTTCTGCTCCCGAAGCTGGACAGAACAGAGAAAATTAACCAAGACAACTATGAACTGAGTCGAACAAACTCAATGGCATTTCTGTTTGATCAAAAATGACATTTAGATAAACTTTGTTCCTAAATATTTAAAGTAAACCTGACTTTTTCATTTTTAACATAAGTCACGCTTATTTTAGAAACTTCTAGAATTATGCTGCTTTTTTAATAACTAACTATCGTAAAGTAGTTTTGTATTTCAGAGCTGTCACAAGTAAAAAAAATAAAATAAACAGAAAAGAAAAGAGAAGTGATTGTGATGCGTTTCGTTATCTGGGGACCACCTGGCCCTTCAACATCTCTTACCATCGTTTACGGGACAATTATGAGGAAGCGACTCGAGGTAAAAGCAAAGACAAATGAGCTACATCTGTTCAAAGAGAAGTCAAGGCGACAAATAAAGAGTGCTGTATGTTTGCCAGGATCCACACGGCTCTCATACAGTAATCACAGTTTTTTTTGTGTAAAATCATTGTCTAATTGTTACGGGTCTTTTTGAGTTAGTTTTTTTTTGTTTATTGTATTTTTCAGGATAAAGATTATAAAGACACAAATGGAAATGTATTTTGTAGAGGACGTCCCGGCAAACTTAATCTATAAGACCATCAAAGAAATACCAAACCACCCCAAAGCTACATCTCAAACTCTACAGGACTCAATCGTGAGCAAGTTAACTGTTAAATTAAGCAAACTTACGCACTATGTTTTGATTAAAAGGGCTGCAAACATTTGATCTAAAAGGAAACGTGTAAGAACAAACCACAAGGCGTCTGGACCTGTATCTGTTTACAGACCAGAGCAAAGGGAAGTTGTCCAAAAAGGATAACTTTTCTTGAAGTTTTCTGTGAACAAACCTGTGCTTTTGAGTGTTGTACCTTTTTTTTGTTTAGTTTCCGCTGTTAACTTCCAGCAGGAGACTATCTGACAGCTCGTTTTAAACAGGTTTAGTCGTTCTTTTTGGATCAGAAAGATGAAAGACTGTTAGACTTCTTCAGGACATCAACCCAGGACTGTTCCCTCAGCCCTGTTTACTGTCCTATAGCCTTGTGCCCGCGGTGGATGGCTGATTATCGATTAGAATCTGGGCATCTTACAGTCATTGGATCGAACATGAACTTCTCTGTAAATCAGAATATTCTCGAGGGAAATGTGAGGCCATCTGTCCCATTGTTTGGTCAATTGTCACACAACGGGACAAAGTTTAAAGCCCAAACGCAGATCTACAGAAAAGGACAAAGAGAATGCTGGTTTATAAGTTAAATACCAATAGAAATCATATAGTGGGACCTTTTAAAAGAGCTGTGCATAAAGAGCTTTGACCTAAACAAGTTGTTGTAAAGAAGACTGGTTCACAACAATCTGAGAGACTGATCAAATTAAACAAGATAACATTACTTCTGAAGACTTTATGTTATTAAATCTTTGGAGTTGTATCCACTGAATAATGGGATTTATCTCTTTTTGAAATAAGTTACTGTAAATAACTAAAACTAAGAGTCGCTACCACCTCCTAATTAACATATAAATCCAAATAACTTTTTCACAACTTTACCTCTAGCTTTTATCTTCTTTTGTTGCAGACTGGCCTTTTAACTTTCTGTTGCACCGACGGAGAACACTTCTCACTTCCCTCCGCTGCGTCCTCTTTGTCGATCACCTTCTTACTCGACTCATTCTTCGCGTGAACGAACTGACCTTAGAGCAGAGCGGAAAAGTTGGACAAAAGCTTATCGGGAAAAAAACGCTCCCGATAAGTTCTACATCTGTCACTGCTCAGAATTCGTTCATCTCTGGCAAACGATGATGACATTTCACCTAGCTTCCCTTGTCAGGATCTTAACAACGCTGTCATCTAAATCCGGGGACGTTAATGCACCAAATCCCTTTAATAAACAGTGGCAGCTGCGCATAATGGGAGCTCAGATTCTTGTCAGTTTTGGAAGATGGGCGCTCGCAAAAGGATTTCAGGCGGCCATTTAGTAACACATTCAATCATATCGGGCCAATTCTTGCAGATTAAAGGATTTTTCATTTATTTTGGCGGACGATTACAGTGAACCTGCGATTAAAGTTGCCAAATCCAAAGCAGACCGGACGTAAGCTTGTTCTGCCTTTACGCATTATTAATCATCAAAATGCAAATGATACACCAGGCTTGGTCTCTCTTTGTGGGAATATTGGAGCTGCTTCTGACGAATAAAACACTTGGACACAGGCGGCTGGCGCTGCTACAAAGACGCAGAAATGCTGAATGTGTGTGAAAAAAAAAGCGGCTTTAATCAATCATCGCGAGCTTAATTTTGTTAACTATGAGGAACGCTTTCCCATGTAACGAGAAGTTCACAGTTCTGTTTTAGAAAGTGACGTAACTCTCATCAAACTGGACCGTGTTAGAAGTTCAAACTCTTTCTTTCCAACAATGAGCAAGAGACGGCCATTGATTTAGTGCTGTAGATAATCTGAATAATGAGAAGTGAGAAAATATGGGTCAGATCTCACAAGCTGGAGCAAAAGACCAAGACAATTTACTGGAAGAAAAAAATAGGGTGACCACACGATGTGATTTAACTGGGACAGTCCTGTTTTTAAGCTCCTCTCGAGAAACGCTAATATCTCACTTTTCAACGTCCCTCGTCCTCTTTGTCAGTTCTTAAATCAAGTAGCGTGCTGTGCTTGTAATTTATTTGTCTGTAGAAGACTCTCTGGAGATGTCGATCACACAGTTGCCAATTAAAGAACATCAGAAGTTCTTGAGTCTCTTACTCAACGCTGATTGGATTATTTCGGTGGTAGTTTAACAAGAGGCTAAAGCTACACTAGTTTGACCTGGGATCATTCCTAAAAGTTTTCTCAAGCAATTAGACAGTTATATAATGGCTATCCTAAGAAAATTCACATCTGTTCACAACCAATCTGAAGGTAAATTACAAACTTTGGCCTTTGCAGTGTTGAGTTTTCTGATTCCTTTGGCTTAATGTGTATTATTAAACAAAAATGACAGTATTTACTAGTATATTTTTATTTTAATGCCAGCAGCAAAGGGTCAATAATAGTCTTCATATGAGGAGTGTAGTTTTTCTGCTAAATACTGCTCTTATACCATTTCATATTCTTGTAACTTGTCTCACAGGATTGACATTTACCACCAAAACGACAAAATCCACCAAACAGATAAACATTAGCTTTGCTTTTGCTAATTCTACAGTTTTCTTCAAGCATTTCTGATATAATGCAGATCTATTTATTAAGCCACACATGTCAAACTCAAGGCCCGGGGGCCAAATGCGGCCCTTTGCATTATTTTATGTGGCCCTCCAATGTATTTTTGTTGGTGATATTTTCGGCACTAGGTTTTAATTGGATTTGAACAAGATTAATTTGTTAATGAAAATCTTAAAGAAGTTTTTGCTACAAAGCTATATAATCTGCACAAAACCAAATAAAACCTGTTAAACTACATCTAAAATCTGTTCAAGGTCATCTAAAACCTGCTCAAATCCAACAAAAACCTGTTCAAATCCATCTAAAACCAATTCATATCATATAAAACATGTTCAAATTCAACTAAAACCTGCTCAAATCCATCTAAAACCTGTTCAAATATAACTTAAACCTGTTCAAATCCAACTAAAATCCGTTACCATAAACTGAGGAAAATAATAGTTAAAGATAACTTTAGTACAACTCAAATGAAGATGAATTCTCACATTCAAAAGTTAATAAAAGCTTCTCAAGGGCCACCATCTTCGGCCCCTAAAAGGATTCTTATTAACGCTCACGGCCCCTCACCACTTTGAGTTTGACACCACTGTATTAAGCCGTTATTGTTGAGAGTCGCTGGTGTCTTTATTGTTTGATTTGAACAGTAACAGAGGGTTTCACAGACCCACGTCTCAACCACGACCAGCTTTATACACAACATTAAAGAGATGTATGTAGATTTGCCCTTGACCCCTGACCTTGCTCCGATAGAGGTTACATACATGAATGTAATAGGTGTGATAAGGCCAGGTGACTCATCAACACAGGGGTGGGGTCAAGGCGAAAGAGTACTATCATAACAACAGGGTCCTCGGGTTGAGCCTGGTCGGCGCCCGGTCGTTCGGTGCAGTTTGAATGACTGCCCATGACCGATGTACTGTTGCAGCTCTGGAGATGGTTAATGGGGCGGCTCGGTGACTGGTTCTAATGGGATGTCCCAGCTCCACGTCAGGATGGATGGGTTCACGTACCTATTTGTTTAATGGAAATGGTTGCTACATGTTTGTG
>JAWCTZ010000333.1:0-47662 GCA_036850595.1 Rhyacichthys aspro | reverse complement strand
AATACAAGTAAAGTACAAATACATGACCATTACCAATATCCAAACTGTTGTGAACCAGAGACTTCGAGAAATAGTGTTGTTTTTTGGGTTGATAGACTGCAGGCTGTGTTTCTTACCTGTGGGGGTCGCTGTTTGTTTCTATTAAAAGGTCTGGACCTGTGGATGCAATCAACAGTGTCATTTAAATTGAATTTCAGCTTTTATTACCGCGCACAGACAAACAAAATGATCCTTTTGTGTAATTTCATAGCGATGTTCTGGATTAAACGGATTCATTCATCATTGTGTGGCCATATCTGTTCAAACTGGTGCTTTTTGGATAAACAAGGCCCACCTCTTGGTTCCAATTATCGCAATGGGCGGATCCACTTCCATATCGGGGGCTTGTGATTGGCTGAAACAGGGGTCATTCACGGTATCGCCTCTGTAGCGTCCTGTTGGCGAATACGGTCCACACCAGAAGTCAGAAAGTCAAATTTCGCCAAGAGGAGTAAAAGGGAAGGAGTCACTCTCACCTCAATCTGCCACAAACCGTCCACACGAGCGATGTTTTCTGTTCTAGCTTCATTTTTAACCCGACGCCGTAGTTAAAAGGAAGTTAATTGGATTTCTAAAGACTTGTTGGCGTCTGTTTTTACGCACCTGGCTTTTTAAGAATGACTTTTACGCATCTGTCTCGTGTGAACTAGCGTGCTCACCTCAGGCGCCGGTGTTACCATGCCTGTTTCTCTGGAGCAGAAGTCTTGTGGAGTAACGGGAGCGCAGGAGGTCCCAGCAGGAGCCGCAGGAGCAGCCAGACAGAGCCCATGTGGACGTGTGGACGAGCAGCGCGCCAGTCTGACCACCTCCTGCCGCTGACCTCCGGGACTCGAGCTGGGGATGCACCGCGAGCCCTAGAGACACTGTTTTAACCCCCATCCTGCTGCTTTACCCGGACCAGGACCGAGGACCCGGACCGGGACTTTAACGGAGCTATGGCCTCGGAGGTGGTCTGCGGGCTGGTCTTCAGGTTACTCCTGCCACTGTGTCTTGCAGCTGGTGAGTTATCCGAGCAGTAGATCACTTTACGTCTTGGTGGGACTGGGAAATCAATTGGCATAAGTTGTCTCTTTTATTTCACTGTGACATAACTGTTCATAGCAGCATCAGTGTGTTGCAGCTGTGTGAAGTAGTCCATGGACAGATTTATGTAATGAATAACAGTTTTGATTGAGTTTTGATTTTTTGTAATATTTTGCTGGTTAATCCTGAACTGCACAATGCAAGAAAACATATTTAGGGAGGTGACTCTTTACTTTTACAGTGATTAATCCTTATTTTAAGCATTAAATCATCAGTTTAAACTAGTGTATGGACAGATGGGACATGCCTGCTCTAATAAACTAACCACAAATTAAAACAGCAATTACTCTACTTAAGATTTAAGACTGAATTATCTTTGTTTTCATGCTTCAGTTTGGATTCAATGCAAAAGTCAGATGTATTTGGTGAGATAACCCATGACATTACATGACATTTAAAGATAAATTCAACAGTTTTAAGACAGTGTTTGCACAGTTTTGGATTTAAACAGTGATGTGGTGTTTAGAGCGATCCGTACCAAGCAGCTTCTGTCTTTAAAATGTAGGATCGAATGCTTTTACTCCCTTCTAAAACCGCAAAAAGAACATTAGAAGCTAGTTTGCCACACATTTTAGGTTTGTGGACAGTCGTGAGTCATTCGCGTTACAATAACAACACTGTTCATTCATTTAAAGTGTCATTATTGGGTAAAATTGACAGTTTCAGACGTTATATTTAGAGTTGGAGCTGTTTTGAGTCATCCATCCTTGACACGTTGCATGAAAACTGTAATGGCTCATCTCAAATGAGCATCTAATTGTTTCTTTTCGACGCTTTGATAAAATATGTTACAGACTGTAATAGATGCTCATGACAAAGCATTGAAAGCATTTACCAGAATAATAATAATGTTTGGAGACTACAGTCATGCTGCTATTAAAACAGACTGTACATGTGTAAGAATCTGAGTCAGTAGTTTTATAATAACATGACTTTTTATGCATTTTAAGTATTTAAAGTAAAATAAATTATTAGATTATTCTGTGGAGAGATGGGGTATTTCCACCAAAATACTGAGTGATCCATCACAAACCTTTGCATGAAAACTGCAATGGCCTCGGTTTAAATATAGCCTCAAATCATCTTTTTTTGCTTCTATGTGCAGGTATTGATTAAATATTACTCTACAGACTGCAATAGAGGCAGTAAAAGATTAGACGCTGCTTTACTATAATTTTAATTTGTCGTTTGATAACATGAATGTGCCTGATTTGATAAGAATATGAGTCATTCTTTTACAATAACAAGGCTGTTTATCCATTTTAAGAGACAGTTAAAGCTAAAATCAACAGTTTATAGAGAGCTGTGGTATTTTATCTAAACCTTTGCATAAAAATGGCAGCTGCTAGCTTTATAATTAATCATCTATTTGTCATTTTTCGCTTCCTCTGACTTCAAAAAGCTGACTTGACTGACATAACCTGACTTAAACCGTATTATAATCCAGTTTCAAAATCAAAACTCACACTTTTGCTCCAATATCAGAAGAAGATTTGACATTTCTCCACAGAAGCTATTGATTTTTATTGTTTTACGGTGCCATTGGCCTCATAAAGCAGAAGGTCACGGGTCAGCTCCCATGTCTCTGCTGAAGTCTGTGATTTTATAAGTGCCCCCATTTGAAAGTGAATGCATCATTTACACAAACACACACGAGGCTAAATTACAAAGAGCGTGCAGTAGTGTGTCTGCTCTATACCCGTCACCATTTATTGGATTTGCAAAAGGAAACGGGCCTGACCAGAGAGAGTCCGGTCGCTGCAGGAGACTTTAACGTAAACCGACGATCTTTGGGTTTATTTATTTTTTTACGGTATTATTAAAGTTGTTAAATTAAATTATGCCTTGCCACTCGCTGGTAAGTGTTTATTGATTGTTGAGGAGCTGACTGGGACAAACTGCACTCTTACAGGGTCGTTATTGTTAATTAACACTGGCGACCGTCTTACTCCATGTCCCTTATCGGTTTCTCTTTGCACTTTTTAGTCGGTTTTAGTCTTGAGTCTTATCTGCACGATCTACAGATGCTGTCCTAACTTTGTTTTGGAAATGACAGTAAAAGATTATGTTGTAGCAGATGTGTTAAGTGTTAGATGACATTAGGAGATGATGTCGAGGCTGTATATATAGGTATTGTGTAGTTGGAAATAGCGAAGATTATGAAAGATTATTATAAAAGTAGTAGAGATGGGATTTAGATTTGAAAATATGTTCATTTGGAATCACATATACATATACATACATATACATGGTCCATTACAGTGACTAAATTATGATGCAAACAGCAATTCTGTAGTCATTCAATTACAATTTATTATGATTTCTGTCAAAATGTTCTGGAAAGTCAGCCCTTATTTGACAAAAAGTGGATTTTATGCATTAATTCTTTGCAGTTTAGTGTCATTTTAGTGTCATTTGTCAAGAATAAATCAGTGTTTCAGCCCTTTTCCAGTAGAAATGGACTATATCACAATATCTGTATCATGAGAGTGTATCACAACAATCTATAATGATACATGTAAATTTTGTCCCATTTCTGTTAATTTTCTAAAACAGGAATCAAACTAAATAACGACCAGTGTGGTAACCCTCTGATGGTGAAGATGATGTTATAATGTTTGTAAATGCCCCTGGATCTGTTATTTTTATTGCATACATGTTGTAGGTCGAACACGATGCATATTGGTTCGATTTTGATTTGAATATATCGTCTTATACAACATTAAACATGCTTCAGGAACGAAACACTAAAAATGACCAGGACACATCGTAATATTTATGTATTGACATTTAAATGATGTACTTTACCTTTGAAACCCGAAGCTAGACTTTTAAGGATTGAATATAAATGTTTTTTTGGTTTTTTTGGTTTTTTTTTTTGTTTGTACACTGTTTGAATTTGTGTGTTTGCTTTGGAACACAACACTAATAATAGACTTCAGAATTTTTCATTTTTCACGTTGTATTTTAGAAATGAAACATAATACTCAGGACAAGACACATATTTTTGAGCTATTTTGATTATTGTAAATATTTTGTTGTAGAGCAGATGGCAGTAATAGTAAAATAAATCTAATAGAAAAGCATGTTCTGGGATCTGGGGAGCACGGCTATAGTGTACTAAAGCTATTTTATTAGATAGATTGTAATAAGGGCTGCCATTAACAATTAACAATGAAAACAATTAACCAGTTGTCGATGGTAATGTTCTGTTTTCTTCTAATTAACCAGAGGAATCGCTGAAGTATTGAACACAGATGTTTGGATCAGCTTTAAGGCTTTGAAGCTGTGTGTTTTAAAAATGTAACACATAACTCCGGATGAAGCCTAAGAAAGAGCAAAATCATCCTAAAAAGACACTAATGTACTTCATGGATCCATTTTGATGATAATACTCCAACACTTGAGCAGCTTTTATCGACTTTGAAACACTTTGTCGTTGCCCTCGGCTCAGTTGCTGCTCTTTCAGAGGACTCACTCGAATGCTTACATGGCATTTGTGGGCACGACGTCGCCGTGATGACACCTTAAATGCACACTCTATTAAATGGGGCTTACTTTGCGTTCGGCGTTGTAATTGTGTGGTCGGCCGCAACGACGTCCACCCGCCCCGTAAGACTCTGTGGCTGTGGTCCTTTACTAATGGCGTGCTCTATAGATAAGCCCCACTCAGTAGCCTCCATAATGCATCGCCTGACGGGTCGACGCCTCATTTATTTCCAAAAGCGATCGCGAGGCCACGCATTGTCTCCATTCTTCGTGGAAGTCGTTTTAACAACATGTATTTTTAATGCGGTTGAGTGAGAGAGAGAAGAGTTGCTTTTTCCTTTTATCGTAAAACATACCTTAATATTTTATGTTTTTTCAAAGTGCAAATGAGCGCTTGTCATTCAGTGAAGCTGCGCACAGTTACTGACAAGAGAATGGAAACACAGAGTGGGACGGATTACAGTCAAACGTATAAACAATTAGCATCTGGACAGGGCAAGACTCACCTAAACCAAGTCACAGAGGAGACCAGAGTTTATCGAAAACCAAAGTTATGATCTGTCTCAAACCAAACCACGTGAAATACAAACCTCCAAAAATGCATTTATTATTTATTTGAAGCTCCTTTTCCATAATTTCATACTCTTAAACTGAAAAATAGCTGCAGATCTAAGTCAGAATGTATTATGTTCAGAAGAAAATGATTATAAAGTGCTGCAGCTGGAGAAATAAAGATGAAAGAACCACATATTTTATCATCTAGCGACTGATAAAATACATTCTATACTTCAAAAATGATGACCATGACAGTTTGTGTAGTTTCTGACTGTATAAGGTAAAGGTCGAGGCAGAAGTGGTGGTAACAAATACACTTTTTAAGCTGTGTTTGGGGCAAAACTCTTTGTTCCAGAATCATGTCATAATTCAGCAAGGATCATGCTCTTAACATTAATACAAAAGACTTAGACAAAGACGAGAAACCAGGGAACAGTTTCATGGAGGGTTTAAGTTTTGACTCTTTGACTCGTCGTCTTCTGTTAAAACTCTCCAGGTCCAGTTTTGTGAAGTTATCGGTCTTGTCTTGTCTGAAATCTGTCTCTAAATCGGCCTCCTTCGCCAAACAGTAACCCCTCTGACGAGATTGTGGATGAATTAAGCAGTTTATTACCTCTAAATACAGGCCCCGAGACAGTTGAACAGGCAACACAGTGTAGTAGTATTGAACATTCAAGTCTGGATATGCTTTTAGTTTATAAAGTCTAATAGCAGGGCAGCGCAAACTACAGATGTCTGAGTCTGAGTCTGTCTAAGATGAGTCATAAGTTAAAAAGAACAATGACTAATACAGGCACTATCTCTAACAGGGTGTTCTGACCTTAGAGAATTGGTCAAACTCAGGGAGAATAACATGTTTGTGGCTTTAGTCGATGAGGTCTTGACCTGAACACCAGCTACAGATCACGAAAAAGTAGGATTAACAGGCTCAGAAACAGTTTATGTCTCAAAGCAGTGACTTTTTCAACCAATGACTCAGACCTCAATGATAATGTGTAATTATTCTGTAAATTGATGCAAGAAAATCCAGTCACAACAATCATATCCGAGACTTTGGCAGAGTAAAATAAAGTTTAAGTCCAAGTTTTTCAAAGGTCATATTAGGTAGATTAAAATTAAAATCCATGTACCCACCATTAATCTATCTAAAAGATCCTTGTCTTTCTGCTGTCTCACACTGGACACAGCTCTTTTCTCTCCAGACGTTATCATTTTCTGATCTATCGGCGCTGAATAAACAACACCCAGCAGTAAACATCATCTTTTGGCTCGGGGGCACTTCCAGCTTGCTTACAGTAAGTCGTGTCTGTAGTAATATCCAGCGTGTGGCTCAGTGAAAGACCTGTCTGCTGACGCTCCATCGTCTCTGTTTCCTGTTGGCCATCTGACAGCACCTCTATTGAAAAGCGCCGGGCCGTGTGACACAGCGCCTCCTCCGAATGCATGCACGCCCATAGGCACACGCTACTGTACATTTTCGCTCTTCAAACAAGCCGCTGTTTTTTACGCGTTCGGGACGTTCGGGGGGTGGATTGTCGCCTTCCCCAAATGTCCGATCTGATACCGGAACTGTGGATGTACAGACGGAGTGTGAAGGCAAATAAAAGCACAACACTCACTCAAACAACGGAGGTGGGAGAGGATAAACATCACTTAACCGGCTTTGAACCGGGATGCAATAGAACTGAATGCATTATTACTCTGAGACACTGTAAAAAACAAACACAGCACACTGAAAGTTGTATTTGTTGTACTTATATTAGGAGGAGCATATTCCCAGACCTCCAAACACACAACTCCCACTGACAGAAAAATGTGTTTTTAGTGTAAAACAGTGGTTATTCCAATGTATTATATCAACAAAACCAGGGCTGAGTTGTGTATTTGCAACTAAAAAAGTTAAAAGAAATAATATAAAAGCTGTTTATGTATAAAAAAACACCAAATTAATTACAGTAAGTGACAAAATTATATGGAAAATGTTGTTTGTTGCAGTGATTGTTGTTAAAATGTGGACAATAGGGACCTGGTCTGTTCAAAACTGGGACATATATGTGTTTTTACAGATATGTGTTGGGACATGGGACTGTGATAGAGGGACAGTCCCCATTAAAAAGGGACATATGGTCATCCTAACTTATATATAATCCTGTTTAATATAGATTTCCACAGCAATATGTGCATTTAGTTTATTTTTTGTTAATTAAATAGATCTAAATATATCTCTTCAAATTCAAAATCAATGAACTTTTTGAGCACATTGAGTTGCATAAAGGCTTTGGACATTGATAAAGAAAATAGATTTGTGACTAAATTTCTAAAGTGAGTGTATCTTATTAATTTTGTAATAGTATTTATGTTATGTACTTTATGTTAGCTTTCTTTTATGTTTTTTCACATTATTTGAACTTGATTTTGAAGTAGCCCTTTCATGTTTTGGTTCTAAGCGAGTCAAAAAAATAAAAAAATAAATAAATCAGAGTAGATAACGTTAGCTTTCCCTTTTGCAAATACAAGTTCTTATCGTAGTTCTTGTGAATAATTTAAAGTGGCCTCCAAATATCTTTTCTCTGTGAATAATTTGTCCTAAAAGATCAATGTGTAAAGCTCAAAATCTAAATAATAAAATCATTTGGAAACTAAATGAACACCGTGCACCTGCAGCTCGTTTTATAAAACAGGGCACTACATAAATGTTTGCTATGCAGCTGCAGTTTGAGATAAGAGTAAAGCATGTGAAGCATAAACACAGAGTCATGGTGTGGCCCAATTATCAATATACACTTTATATTGTTCTTATTCAGGGCTGTTCTTCATTAGACTCTGGATTAAACCCAGAGAAGCTGCAGGAGACGAGACTATTGGTTAAACCTTGGGAGTTTCTCACTAAAACCTCAGGCTCGATGCGGTGTGCTCTTTATTATTTGGCTCCGAGTGGTCGAATTCCTCAGTTATCTTCTGGTGCTTGGTCAGGCCTGGCACTGCGCTGCTTTATCTTCATGACATTTATGTTTTTTCGTGGGGTTGAAACTCTGAATGCACTCGGCCTTTGGTTCTTCTGGGATTTCATTTGATTTGTTTAGCCTTTGTTTAGCCTCCGTAAGGATAGCCTTCCCTGTGAGAGACAAACGCCCGATTCAGCCGTAAATGGAGATTTTTGCCGTAATTTGATGCTCGAGAACAACGGCAGTTTATTTTCATTCTCTGTGTAAAAATCCTCTGGCGGTGAGTCACGGAGTGAAGACTGCGGTCGAATGTCGGCAGGAGAGCAGCGAGAGCCAAACAGACACATCTTTATATCCACCAACTCTGAGCAAAACAGATAAGAGAGACCTACTGTAAATATCAAACTCTGAACACACTTAAATACATCTATCAATGACATATATATATCTTATTTCACTTTATTTCACCGATTTATCTTTTTACTCATTGTTATTTTTTGTGGACCTGTTTTATTACTGTAAATCAAGACTGGTAATGTTTTTGTGCTGTAATAATTGACCTTGTGAGTCACACTTAACGATAAACCGACCGTGATGACGATAATATCGCGATGCAATAATTCTGCGGAACTTATTTGACAATATATTGAGATTTCTGTGACATTTGTGCATTATTTTTTTTTACATTTTATTGTAATTTGTCTTTAATTAAACAAACCTGACCAGCCAGACCCAAGCAAAGTCAAGTGGGTCTGGAAATCCCTATTGAGACTTCAAAACATGGATCGGTTATAATGGTTGATCTAAAACAGGGCGGGTTTTACGGAAAAACTCATAAAAAAGTGAAACTAGTCATTGTTGCATTGTTTATGTCACATTTTTTCATTTCTCTGATTGGTTTAATCTGCCTCCCTTTGACCCGCCTCCTGGAAATCATCAATCAATCAATCAAATCGCGATGGATCAAATCCTTTATACCGATTAGAGAAATAATTAAGATGGCAGACCAGGATAAAAATGCCCATCACATGATTATAGTTTCTATGTAATCTCTCTTTTATTCACTCCCCTTTTTTACAGTAAAAAATCACCTTTTTGAAAATATCACGATATCTGTATCACGATAATATATCGCGATACGCAGACGATACATTGTCGTACCTCTAATGCTGATCTCAGTGTTGTTGTTTTATCTCCAGGTCAATAAAAGGAGAAAAAGAATAAATAGTTCATTAAAATCCACAGAGTACTAATTACACAGACAATTATAAAAGTGAGGTTCAGTTTAATGAAGCTAAAGTGATTACAGAAGGTTAAACACATTATTAATTCAGTAACTTATTGATTTGAACATGTTTGATCATTTTGCTTCATAGATTTGAGCCTTATCACACAATACTGCTCTTTTACTGTTAATTTGACCCATTTTTGTTCACTTTTTTCTCTTTATCGTCCATGTACTTGTTGTGTTTACCTAGCGTTTCCTACTAACATATTAAAAACACAAATATTATTGCAAAGGGCTGGATTTGGCCTTGGTTTTGACATGTGTGGCCTGGTACAGTGGTTTTTCAGTCTGCAGTGCAGGTGTTTTACCCAGCAGTCTATGGGGCTTTTTGGGATGAAATAACCATTCAAAACATAATTATAACATGTGAGTTTATTAGTTTTTACTTGTGACTTAAAAATGGTCAAACACAGCTCCTAATGTGACTTCAAAAGGCAAGTATCAATAGTAATTATGAATAAAAAGGCGTATCAGTCTAGCAGGATGGATGTATATTAAAGACAACACATTAATAATAGTCATATAGGAATAAAAATGTCTGCTGTGAAGTATTATAGGTGGATT
This sequence comes from Rhyacichthys aspro, assembly GCA_036850595.1. Classification (NCBI taxonomy): domain Eukaryota; kingdom Metazoa; phylum Chordata; class Actinopteri; order Gobiiformes; family Rhyacichthyidae; genus Rhyacichthys; species Rhyacichthys aspro. The sequence continues at coordinate 37,699 of JAWCTZ010000333.1, read as the reverse complement.
TAAAGAGGCTTTAATGGTAAATGGACTCACAGGATTATATGCTTTAAGATAAAATAAAGAGGAACTGTCTCTTTATATTTATAGCAGGACGGTGTGTTTGACAAACCGGGCACATGTGAGAAAATATCAGACACGTGTTAAGCGTTTGTGTCGAGATAACCGCACTTTTGAACATTTCTCTCTTTTCTGTCGGAGCAGAGGGTGAAATCCAGGCTCGCTGCAGGGCTCCGTGGAGACAGAAGCCCGAGCCAAGCCGTATGTCCATGAATAGGACCATTGAGCGTGCGTAGATAAATAAAAAGCACCATTTTCAGCAGTTAAGTGTAATTTTTCAGCGGCTCGACACTAGCAGGAGCCCGGAGCGGTTGATCTCTTTGACGTAAAGCCCTCTCGTGTTGATATAACCTGCATCCAGAGTCAGCGGGTCAAGCGGCCGGACGCGTCCTGGACACGTTCGGTACAGCCTGTACTTCCCACTCCGCCGCTTATCAAATATTTTGTCCGAGCCTTTCAAATATTTGCTCGGGTAAAAACTGGTCAGGTCGTAGTAAAAAAAGAAAAGTGCTCCGTGTGTGGATGTGCGGCGGGGTAATGGGTAAATGGTGGCCACAAAGCGCTTCATTTGGGACGTGTTAAATGACGTCCACTCGGCAGGTGATGGGTTTAACTGGTAAAAAGTGGGCAGATGGTCAGTGGGTCTCAGGAGACACAGAGGAACGAGGATCAATACGTCAGTGCTTTTGGGAAGTCCTGTTTGCACTTAAGTGTTTTAACTTTCATCAGGAGCTCAAAACACTTCCTCCGTGAGCCTCTTTAGGCCCTGATTACGTGTCATTATCTAGCGTTTGGGAACAGAGAGTTACATAATTCAGTGTAATGTGGCGTGACAGTCCCAGGACAGTGCGTTTGGGTTTATTGCAGCCAAATTAGAACTGAAAGAGAAAATCATCTTGACAGTATCAGCATCAGCTTTTGTTTTCTGATTGGGCTAAGCCTGGTCTTAATGCTTTTGGTGAATCACATCTCTTTTTATCATAAATTAAGTGGAAAAGCCGTTATTTTTCAACTTTTTATAATATTAATGAACCTCTTAGAGCAGGAAATAAACATTTAGCCAACTGAAAATGGTCAAATAAATGATGCTCAACATAAAACATTGACAACATTTCATGTTAATAATATAGTTCTTAATTTCTTGTGACTTATTCTCCTTTTACGGTTGCTGATTCTGTAGAAATTGTGGAATAAAAGGAGATTTTTGGACCCTTCTTTATTTTAAACTCATGTATGGAGAGGTCTTTGAGAAACCTCGATGATCTTCGTGACGGTAAAACACACTTAATTCATTGTTTAAGTTATTCTCACTCCTCCTGCTTCATCAAACTGTCCGATATCATGTTAAACACTGAGCTGACTAGCTTCTCCCTCAACGTTGGAGCAAAAAGATAAGCAATAGCTCGTCTTTTATTCAGTTTCTCGATGAATAAATGCTGCAATTTTATGAAATCATGTGCAATTTCTTTATTTCTCAAAAGCAGAGCAATTTTTTTACAATTTTACAAACAGCTGAACACCAAGATTAGTCAATTTTGTATCTGTTCATGTTTGATGGGCAGCTTGAATGTAAAAAGCTCCTTTAAATGGACCAAACTGAGTCATTTAATGGAGCTCATACCTCGAAGGTTAGGTATCCATCCCTCATCATTCTATTTATTTGTGTCTTTTCTGAACATTAAAGTCAAAATACCCAAAACATATCTTAAAAAAAGACACCAAGGAGCCAAACTAAACACATAAACACATGTAAAAACAAAACAGACCCAAACTAGTCCAAAGTATTGGATTTTTTTTCTTATTTTAGATCTGATGTGTAATATAAATCATATAAAGAGGTTTTGTTTTGGTTTATTTTTTGTCCCATGCATTATTATCCTTATTATATACTACAGTAACATAATGCCTTTTTAGCTACATACACAAGAAGACAATTGTATTCCTATTTACTAAATTTATTACCGACTTGATCCATTCTGCTGCTGTTAAGTGACTGTATTAATTAGATTTTTTAGTCACATTTGGAGCCTAAATACTTCATAATAGTATTTAAGTATGTAACAAGTACAGTGAAGCTTAATCGTTTTAGTTCATATCAAATGAGTGAAAAATGATGCTAGACCCGGTGCTTTCCGGTGGCACGTGATGTACTTTGGTTGGAGTTTGTGAGGCTTTTCACAGCGGCTCAAAGACGGGTGTCTCGGTCGTTTAAGTGTCTCACTACGTTAACTACGAATGTCTTATCGCTCGATTACGGAAACAAACGCTTTAACGGCAGCCGGTTCGAAGCCAGTGTGTGATAAAGATAATGAGGCGTGGGAGTAAGTTCGGTTGGAGGAAACTTCGGTTTGGTTTGGTGCTGCGGTGGTGTTTTATGAGTAAAATCAGGTTTCCTACTCGTCAAAGTTTTAATGACTTTAATGATGTGCCACATGTTGGAGGTTTTTACTAATGAAAGCAAACCAAACTCTCTCCTAAACAGCTTTTCCCACAGATTTACTCTCTGAGGGCGACTGGTGACACCGTATTTATGATGTGTGCAATATCATGGTTTATTGGAGAAAACAACCCCAGTTTAATTCTTTTTTAATTATAACTTCATTATTTTAGTGTTTACTGTTTTTTTCTGATGCTTTTGTCCCAACCTCTTTGTTGAATGTTGGTCTGGATGACTGGTTTAAATGGAGAAATGTGGATTATGATGGAGCCTTGGCTTTACTGGTGTCTTGTAAATACATGGCCTCAATATTTAAAGGGATATTCCAGAGTTTAATGAGACTCACTGACTATTATTAGTGATTCTGGTGACACAAAACCATATACAAGACATATATACTGTTTTATAATGCAATAATAATATGTTTTATTGATAAGGGCCTGTTTAAACACCGAATTTCACCTCAGGAGTCAAATAAATTCTATAAATATGTATAGATTCATTAAAAACTCTCATTTATTGGTGAGTTAAGTTTTTAAACAGATGGGTTTTGAGGTGTGACTGAAGACAATGGACTTTTTTGGTGGAAGTCAGGATGGAACAAGGTTATATAAGGAATAAAAGTCAGGAGAAAGTCATGAAGGTGTTTATTGAAGGAGGTTAAGGTAATCTAAGCGGGATATGACAAGACACATGATAATGCTGTTGCTATGTCTCTAATGCATTAATGTCATAGCTCTTTTATGTCGAGATAATATGATGTAAAACTGCCAAAAGTTTGTGCTTATTTATTTGTTTATGTTGGCCTTTGTTTGGTGTTTGTTTGTTTAAAGTTGGGCTCACGTTCTGTTTCCTAAAGCTCGACTAACAACAATAGTAACAACAATAATAGTAGACATCTAATACATAAAATATGTAGCTTAAGAGTTGTTTTTATGGTTCCCTGGTTTGAAAAAGGAAGAACAGTCCCACAATGCATCAGGCTCAGTAGATATTACACCGTATTTATGAGTGACAGGGCGCACTACCATCTTTTAAGCACACTTTTCTCACCAAATTAACACAACTTCCCACACATTTTGTATTTAAAAGACAAATATTGAGATAACAGTCCCACTTTTGGAGCATTTGCAGTTGTACAGAGTCATTTATTTTGCACAAAACCTGAAAAAAGAAGTAAAGTGCACACAATAAATGTATTCTAAGTGCTGTGTTTACAAATGAATCTGTTCTTGATGTATTCTTGGTGTTTCTTTGTCCCTGCAGCTTGCCTGTTCAGGTACAATGGCCTCTCCTTCGTCTACCTCATCTATCTCCTGCTTATCCCACTGTTCGCCGAGCCCACGAGCGCCACGATGCAGGGTAAGAGCTCGCTTTACACTTTCGCTCCGAGTTTTGTCTGTTTCCAGTTTGAGCAGCCACTGTTTTTCTCCGTAATACAAACCAGCCTGTTTCTTTTTTTTTTTTTCGCGAGAACTTCAATATCCCTGAGATGTGGATGGATTTGGAATAGAGGTCAGTCGGTGAAAGGTAATATTGGTTGCACAGGCCGGTCTGGAATAAGAAAAATGATCCATGAGCGAAGGTTGTGGGACATGGGGATTGTTATTTAATGTCCACTGCATAAATAAGGATCAAGAAACAAAAGAAATGAATATAAAGACACCACATTGACCATAAAATAGTATCTTAGAGTAACAAAAGCTCAATCTCTCAGCTCTGTCTTGTCAAAAGGCGTTTGTTGAGCAGTAGGTTTCTGTTGCAACCTCCCAACTTTGGCAGTTTTCATGCATTTCCATGTTGGAAAAAAATATCTGATGTGATTAATACCCAATAAATGCCTTCATTAAAACAATAAAAGCATAAAAAAACGGACTCAACTCCTAAATAAAAGTGAATGGAAAGGCATAATCATTCACTCTGGGCATTTTAAGACCCTTTTATTCTGACTCTTTGTTGCGGGACAGTCTTTTCTACACTTCACCTCATCCTTAAAGTGGTCCTGTCTTGATCTTACAACAGGAAGTAGTGACCACTGTGAAATAGATCAACACAGATTAAGAACAGGCTCAGAGCTGCAGGAAACCGATGACGTATTAAGTGTTTACGCAGCACAATAGTAATAGTATATGAATACATGTCTGTTTTTGAAAATTAGCCTGTTTTTTTTTCCTTTTTGGTTTGCATTTTCTGCTTTATTTCTTTTGCTGGTGTGCTTAAAGTGTTGGTGGAGCATAAATGGGATACAAGGCTGACCAATATCACTAACAGGAAGACAGAAAAGGCTTTAGATCTAAGTTCTAAACAGTGTTTGGGACTAAGAGGTTGGTCAATGAAGGCGTCTTTGAGTTTTTCCCAAATTTCTCTGTAAAAATCTAGAAAAATATTTATTGTTTAATGTCATACAATAAAAATAGCTAGTTTAATAAATTAGTTATACTTCTTGTGAGCAATAGAATGACAGTGACAACTATAAAGACTAAGACTAAAAACTAAAATGGAACATCTTTGATAAAAATGTCCTGAAAAGCAGTTAAAGACCTGCACAAACCTTTACAAAAATGACCAAATGACACTAAAACAGAGCTGTAAGTTAGCTTTAGATTGAATAAATGTTTCTTGACAGTGGAACTAAGCTGAATTGCACGGTAAAAACAAGTCTGAATTATTAGTTACTGCATGGAAGCATTTAAGAAAAGCTTTTTATCTTTTGCTATTTTTGTTTTAAAAGAAAGCGTGAAAATCAAATCCACTGGCCTCAAAGTCTCTAGAGAAGTTCAAATTAAAAGAGACCCGTGAGGTTTGTGAGACGTGACTGAGGTGACTGTTCTCTTTACGGGTGATGAATGTGGGATTGCGGTCGGCGGAGCTCAGCTGAGCCTTTATGCACTTCCCTCGCCACAAAATACTAAACGGGACACCTCCCAGACCTCTCTCAGGAGGAGTTTCTGTCCCAGACCACAAACAGGGTTTAATAATACATCAACCTGTATCTGCGGAGTCCGAGAGCTGCTCATCTCCAGCTGAAATAACAATCAGGAAGTAAAGCAGAGCGAGGGGCGGGCAGCGGACAAAGTGAGCCACTTATCTTCTCATAAATAGTTAAAGAGAGTCTTCTAGTAAAGCACAGTGGTCATGTGTATGATTATTGTTGACTTCCTGTGAGCCTCAACATACTCTAACTGTATGTGCTCTCTTTAGCATCTAAAAGCATCCTGCAGCGGATCAAGAAGGAACATTAATGCCATATGGGCGCAGTGTTCAAAAAGGAGGTTGACAGGTCAGATCTGTGCCAGGAGTGAAAGCACAAAGCTAATATTTGGTCATTACAGATGGTTTTAATGCCCAAGATGAAAAAAAACAAGTGGTTTATTGGATTGTTATTTGACTAATAGATAAATCCACAAATAACAGTGGGTTTAAATGGATATTGTTTCAGTGTTGTGTGTAATTTCTGGAAAATGATCAGTGTAAATGCACTCTTAAATAGAATATATATATAAAAGAGGGAGTTTGTTCTTTCTTACAACTTACTTTCATCTCATTTTTAATGCTCTCCAGTCTTTGGTTCATCTCAAGATTAGGCTGAACTTCTAAGAAACTCTTAAAAAGAAAAAAGCAGACACAACGTGGCCTTAGTTAAGTATTACTGACTTTTTAATGCATCATTTACAAAGCATTGCTCCTGCATTTATTAATCACCATTATATTACAAACATTGTTATAAATTTAATGTTGGGAAAAAGAATAAAGCCTGAGGAGGACAACAGCTAAATATGACACAAAAACATTAACTGTAAAAACACTGTTCACCTTTGGTCTAGATGTTGATAAGCAAATAATATGAAAAATTATAATAAAATATGTATTATTGGCAAGTTTCAAAACAGAATATCTTCATTTCTTCATGGTTCTGGCTTCTATGAGCAATATTTGGAAAAAAATTGGTGTCATTTTTCATCATATTTGTATTTCCCTTCAAACAGAGTAAAGGTTTGAGTTAGATTCAAATATAAAGATAAATACATGACAATAATCTAACTTCTTTTGGTCACATGGTTCTTATTATAAGTCCTGTCTCCCTTGAATCTAAACCTATGATTACAGATCCCATTAAAGTCCTCTCATCGTCGTCGGGAACAAAAACCTGACCCGACACTCTCCGGGGAGCAGACTTTTTAAAAGCCCTGAGATTTTAAATGCTCTGTTTAATGGTCACTGACACCACCGTCTCCTTTGGGACAGGCCTTTAGTTCTGTTGGAGGCAGTCGTCTTTCTCATTATTTAATGTCACGGGTGGTTTGTCCCGTTTGTGTTTGACCTCTTCACTGCTTATATTTTATGACTTTAATTAGTTTTTGTTCCAACACACTTGCATCATTTAACAAAGCGAGCGATGGTCTCGGTGGTCCAGTGTTGGCGGGACGGTCCGGGCTAAACGGCTGTTGCTGTCGTCAAAAGTTTAGCTTTATGGAAACACACTATTAAAACTGAATAAGGCCTTTTGTTTTGGGAGAGTTAAAACTTCTCTGGGGACAGTGCTTTGAGACTGAAGTTACGCAGAAGAACATTTTGTGGCAGATGGCCGTCAGACGAGCAGCGCCTTGTTTTTTTTTTTTGTTTTTTTTACAGAAGCCAAAGTGGATTGTTTGTCCAAAGCCTGAGGACCCACTTTTTTTTTTCTTTTTTTTTTTTTAACAAGCATTCTTTTTTTTGCGACAGCTCTGGGAATTGCATCGGGAAATTAGCACAAATTGTTTTCACTTCAGCATTTAATAAGCCTGTCGAGGTCTGCTGCTGCTCGTATCTGATGAAGTTCGCCCTCAGCAGATGCGGGCGCAGTAGTAGTAGCCCCTTGGTGCAGCCAGGATATTGTGACATACCTCCGTAAAGCTCGTTAAACGTCCCCCCGCGAGGATGTGGGGCTTTTAATGAGCGTCAGGAGCGATCGACGCGGGCCTGAGAATCGCTGGAATAAAAGTCACGGCTTTATTTTCATCTCTAATCTGACTGAAAAACCAAAAGCATCACTTATTGTTTAAAAAAAAGCACGTTCTTTCTTGTCAATTTGTATTTTTACGTTAATGAGGTGTCTGCAATATCCGATTACCAGGAACTATCACCATAACAACTCCTGAAATTATCCCAAATACCTGTAGGTGCAGCTATAAACTGGCCATGTGCTGAGCAGCTGTGGCTCCTCTGGGCTCTGGTCCTTTTATTCTAGGATTAGTAATCTGTGATGAATGATAAAGGAAGGCACGAGGGTTGGTAAGAACTGGGTGTGATCATATTTAAGACTTTAATTGAGGCCACAGACTGTATTTGGCTGTTTTCATCAGGTATTAGCAGCTAAAGCTCGTTTTTGGTTCTCTATGTTTGTTTGACTTTTGGAAAAACTACATTTGCTCAAAGGAAGTGCTGCCAACATTAAGCAGGAAATGTATCGTGATCCTTTGAAAATCCCCTTTGGGTGTTCTCCTCCGCGGAGCGTTATGAATGAAAACTGTTCCTGAAAGACTTTGGTGTAGAGTAACTTTAATGCTGCTGTAAATGAGTTATCTTCTCTAAAATGAAACTGGGTTTAGTCTTGGTTTAGTCTGGGTTTAGTCTTGGTTTAGTCTTGGTTTAGTCTTGTTTTAGTTCTGGGTTTAGTCTTGGTTTAGTCTTGGTTTAGTCTTGGTTTAATCTTGGTTTAGTCTTGGTTTAGTCCTGGTTCAGTCCTGGTTTAGTCTTGGTTTAGTCTTGGTTTAGTCTTGCTTTAGTCCTGGTTTAGTCCTGGTTTAGTCCTGGTTTAGTCTTGTTTTAGTTCTGGGTTTAGTCTTGGTTTAGTCTTGGTTTAGTTCTGGGTTTAGTCTTGGTTTAGTCTTGGTTTAATCTTGGTTTAATCTTGGTTTAGTCTTGGTTTAGTCCTGGTTCAGTCCTGGTTTAGTCTTGGTTTAGTCTTGGTTTAGTCTTGCTTTAGTCCTGGTTTAGTCCTGGTTTAGTCTTGCTTTAGTCCTGGTTCAGTCCTGGTTTAGTCTTGGTTTAGTCTTGGTTTAGTCTTGGTTTAGTCTTGGTTTAGTCTTGCTTTAGTCTTGGTTTAGTCCTGGTTTAGTCCTGGTTTAGTCTTGGTTTAGTCTTGGTTTGGTCTTGGTTTAGTCTTGGTTTAGTCTTGGTTTAGTCTTGGTTTAGTCTTGGTTTAGTCTTGGTTTAGTCTTGCTTTAGTCCTGGTTCAGTCCTGGTTTAGTCTTGGTTTAGTCTTGGTTTGGTCTTGGTTTAGTCTTGGTTTAGTCTTGCTTTAGTCTTGGTTTAGTCCTGGTTTAGTCCTGGTTTAGTCTTGCTTTAGTCCTGGTTCAGTCCTGGTTTAGTCTTGGTTTAGTCTTGGTTTAGTCTTGGTTTAGTCTTGGTTTAGTCTTGCTTTAGTCTTGGTTTAGTCCTGGTTTAGTCCTGGTTTAGTCCTGGTTTAGTCTTGGTTTAGTCTTGGTTTAGTCTTGGTTTAGTCTTGGTTTAGTCTTGGTTTAGTCCTGGTTTAGTCTTGGTTTAGTCTTGGTTTAGTCTTGGTTTAGTCTTGGTTTAGTCTTGGTTTAGTCTTGGTTTAGTCTTGGTTTGGTCTTGGTTTAGTCTTGGTTTAGTCTTGGTTTAGTCTTGGTTTAGTCTTGCTTTAGTCCTGGTTCAGTCCTGGTTTAGTCTTGGTTTAGTCTTGGTTTGGTCTTGGTTTAGTCTTGGTTTAGTCTTGCTTTAGTCTTGGTTTAGTCCTGGTTTAGTCCTGGTTTAGTCTTGCTTTAGTCCTGGTTCAGTCCTGGTTTAGTCTTGGTTTAGTCTTGGTTTAGTCTTGGTTTAGTCTTGGTTTAGTCTTGCTTTAGTCTTGGTTTAGTCCTGGTTTAGTCCTGGTTTAGTCCTGGTTTAGTCTTGGTTTAGTCTTGGTTTAGTCTTGGTTTAGTCTTGGTTTAGTCTTGGTTTAGTCTTGGTTTAGTCTTGGTTTAGTCCTGGTTTAGTCCTGGTTTAGTCCTGGTTTAGTCCTGGTTTAGTCCTGGTTTAGTCTTGGTTTAGTCTTGGTTTAGTCTTGGTTTAGTCTTGGTTTAGTCTTGGTTTGGTCTTGGTTTAGTCTTGGTTTAGTCTTGGTTTAGTCTTGGTTTAGTCTTGGTTTAGTCTTGGTTTAGTCCTGGTTTAGTCCTGGTTTAGTCTTGGTTTAGTCTTGGTTTGGTCTTGGTTTAGTCTTGGTTTAGTCTTGCTTTAGTCTTGGTTTAGTCCTGGTTTAGTCCTGGTTTAGTCTTGCTTTAGTCCTGGTTCAGTCCTGGTTTAGTCTTGGTTTAGTCTTGGTTTAGTCTTGGTTTAGTCTTGGTTTAGTCTTGCTTTAGTCTTGGTTTAGTCCTGGTTTAGTCCTGGTTTAGTCTTGGTTTAGTCCTGGTTTAGTCCTGGTTTAGTCTTGGTTTAGTCTTGGTTTAGTCTTGGTTTAGTCTTGGTTTAGTCTTGGTTTAGTCTTGGTTTAGTCTTGGTTTAGTCTTGGTTTAGTCTTGGTTTAATCTTGGTTTAGTCTTGCTTTAGTCTTGGTTTAGTCTTGGTTTAGTCTTGCTTTAGTCTTGGTTTAGTCCTGGTTCAGTCCTGGTTTAGTCTTGGTTTAGTCCTGGTTTAGTCCTGGTTTAGTCTTGGTTTAGTCTTGGTTTAGTCCTGGTTTAGTCTTGCTTTAGTCCTGGTTTAGTCCTGGTTTAGTCTTGGTTTAGTCTTGGTTTAGTCTTGGTTTAGTCTTGGTTTAGTCCTGGTTTAGTCTTGGTTTAGTCCTGGTTCAGTCCTGGTTTAGTCTTGGTTTAGTCTTGGTTTAGTCTTGGTTTAGTCTTGCTTTAGTCCTGGTTCAGTCCTGGTTTAGTCTTGGTTTAGTCTTGCTTTAGTCTTGGTTTAGTCTTGGTTTAGTCTTGCTTTAGTCTTGGTTTAGTCCTGGTTTAGTCCTGGTTTAGTCTTGCTTTAGTCCTGGTTCAGTCCTGGTTTAGTCTTGGTTTAGTCTTGGTTTAGTCTTGGTTTAGTCTTGGTTTAGTCTTGGTTTAGTCTTGCTTTAGTCTTGGTTTAGTCCTGGTTTAGTCCTGGTTTAGTCTTGGTTTAGTCCTGGTTCAGTCCTGGTTTAGTCTTGGTTTAGTCTTGGTTTAGTCTTGGTTTAGTCTTGGTTTAGTCTTGGTTTAGTCTTGGTTTAGTCTTGGTTTAGTCTTGCTTTAGTCTTGGTTTAGTCCTGGTTCAGTCCTGGTTTAGTTGTGTTTTTCCAGGTTCAGCTCTGATTCTGTTTCTTAATGAGAGTTGATCCTTAGTTTCCTTTTCATCTTGGTTTAGTCCACGTTTAGTCCTGGTTTAGTCCTGGTTTAGTCCTGGTTTAGTCTTGGTGTTTAGTTCTGTTTCCTTTGGTTCTAGTCCTGGTTTTCACTTGGATTTAGTACTAGTCTGGTCTTTACTTTTTGCTTTAGTCCTGGTTGGTTTAGTCCTGGATTAGTTGTGTTTTTCCAGGTTTAGCTCTGATTCTCTGTTTTTGAACGTGAGTTAACCTTAGTTTAGTTTAGTTTTTCTCTTCATTCAAGTCCTGCTTTAACTTGGATTTAACCTTGATTTGAAAAAAAAAAGAGTCAAAATGTTACAAAAACATTCATAAAAACAGTACATCTTTAAAAATGAACCAAATTAAATGTCACTTAAAGGAAAAAAAGGCCTAATACTCACTTCTTGGTCCTGGTTTAGTTGCTTCTTTCCAGGTTTATCTCTCATTCTCTGTTTTTGAACATTATGGTTTGGTTTTCTCCTGGTTCTAGTTTTATTTTAACCTGAAAAATGAATCCAAAAACATGTGTAAATCTGTCTGAAGCTGTTCCTCTCCTTCCTTCAGGCCACACAGGTCGTCTGCTCCAGTCGCTGTGCTTCACCAGTCTGTCCTTTCTGCTGCTCCACATCATCTATCAGATTACCGTCAACAGCCTGCTCGCCGGCAACTCCATCGCCTCCGACTTCAACTGTGAGTAGTCCGCAGTGTTCACAGACCGGCCTCTCACGGTCGCACAGAAATCACTACGTCTGCAAAAAAAAAAGAAATGATGAAAGCCATGTTTTCACTCGGTTTGGTACAAGTAACCCATAAAGAGGCTTGTGTTTCCAGATAAGTTGTGTCGTCCTGGTTTAATGTTTACGTTCAGGAGAAAAATGATTCATTTGTATTTTGTCTGAAAGTTTAAACTTGGATGTTTTTTGTAAAGTGGTAAAGATTAGAAAAAGAGAGACACAATGTTTGTTTATAGTTTTTTTTTGACCCAGAAACAAAAATCAAAGTTAAAATACATTAAAATATTAACATTTCTGGATCAGTTCTTGGTTTAATCCTGGTTTAGTGCTACTTTAGTCCCGCTTTTTGGCAGTTTTTAGTCTCAGTCACGTCCTGGTTTAGTCCTGGTTTAGTCCTGGTTTAGTCTATGTATGTATTTGTCTTGTTTTGGACTTTGTTTTTGTTTAGTTCTGATTTAGACTCAATGTAGACCAAGGTTTAAACTTTGATTAGTCCAGGTTTAGTCATTGTGGAGTCCTGATTTAGTCCTGATTTAGTCCTAGTTTGGCAAGTAATTAGTCCCAGCTGAGTCTAGGTTTTGTCCAGGTCTGATCCTAGCTTTGTAGTTTTGCTTTAGTCCAGCTTTAGTCCTGGTTTGGTCCAGCTTTAGTCCAGCTTTAGTCCTGGTTTAGTCTTGGTTTAGTCCTGGTTTAGTCCTGGTTTAGTCCTGGTTTAGTCCTGGTTTAGTCCTGGGTTTAGTATTTGTCTTGTTTTGGGCTTTGTTTTTGTTTAGTTCTGATTTAGACTCGATGTAGACCAAGGTTTAAACTTTGGTTAGTCCAGGTTTAGTCATTGAGTAGTCCTGATTTAGTCCTGATTTAGTCCTAGTTTGGCCAGGAAGTAGTCCCAACTGAGTTTAGGTTTGGTCCTGGTCTGATCCTAGCTTTGTAGTTTTGCTTTAGTCCAGCTTTAGTCCTGGTATAGTCCTGATTTAGTCCTAGTTTGGCAAGTAATTAGTCCCAGCTGAGTCTAGGTTTTGTCCAGGTCTGATCCTAGCTTTGTAATTTTGCTTTAGTCCAGCTTTAGTCCTGGTTTAGTCCTGGTTTTGTCCTGGTTTAGTCCTGGTTTAATTGTGTTTTTCCAGGTTTAGCTCTGATTCTCTGTTTCTTAATGAGAGTTGATCCTTAGTTTACTTTTCATCTTGGTTTAGTCTTGGTTTTTGTTCTGTTTTCTTTGGTTCTAGTCCCGATTTTTCACTTGGATTTAGTACTAGTCTGGTCTTCACTTCTTATTTTTGCTTTAGTCCTGGTTTAGTCCTGGATTAGTTGTGTTTTTCCAGGTTCGGCTCTGATTTTCTGTTTTTGAATGATATTTGATCCTTAGTTTAGTTTTGGGCCTGATTTTGTTTTGTTTTTCTCTTCGTTCTAGTCCTGCTTTAACTTGGATTTAACCCTGATTTGGAAAAAAAAGAGTCAAAATGTTACAAAAACACCCATAAAAACAGTGCAGCTTTAAAAACAAACCAAATTAAATGGCACTAATAGGTTAAAATGTAGGTGCATTACATGAAGAAGTTTTTTTGCTCCTGTTTTATTCCCAGCTTTCTCAACATTAAATTCTGAGAGTTGTCCCAGTTTCCTACATTCTAGGGACCGACTGTTCCACGTCACAAGTTTTTCTCGTGTTTAGAGAGTTGCAGCAAAGGCACTGTTTTCAATTAACTCGGCGAGGGCCACAAGACGCTGACTTTATCAAAACCGGAAACAGCTGTTGCTAATAAACACTAGCTTCGTCCAGACTGTTGTCTTTAGCCACACCTTTGAGTCACTGTGCCACGCGATAGAAACCAAACGCTCAGATGGGACGCCTTCTGTCACTTTTACAAATGAAAAGACCGACCTGTGCTGTTTCACTGTAAACGTGCCTAAACACACACAGCCTTGACTTTACTGGTGAGTTTCCCGAAAAAGTGCGTAGTGAGTCCAACAAGACCTCGACGTGTCTCCGAGTTCAGTCAAAATAAATGAAGAAATGAATGCAGCGTGTTATCAGTGGCATCGCAGTCTCCTGAACTCAGCATCAATGAACCCAAACAAAATAAAACCGAAATGACAGACAAGCCTCGCGAGGAAATAAAAGACAAAAATAACCAAGTATGGAGAACTTAATACAGCTAAAACACTGTGAGGAACGAAAGAAATGAATAAATGAAGAAAAAAAAAGACATTTACGGTAAAATACTGTCAAATTTTAACAGTAAATATGAGTTAAAGTTAAAATAGTATAAATACGCTCAATTATCTTACAACAAAAACAGTTCAGAAGTTTTTATTTATGAATAGATGACATAGAAAATACATTAAAATGCATCATTTTAGTTAAATTAATAAGGGATAACTGTAATATTACATACCGGTCTGCATTTACTGTGTATGTGTTGTAAAAAAGTTGAACAATATACTGTATATTATATATGTATGTTGTTGTTTTTCATCAAGATTGTTCTATAAAAAATACACACAAGCAACAAACAAACAAACAAAAAACAAACTCTGGAACGTACAATTACAACCACAGTTTAATGTAAATTTTACTTTTTTTTTTGTAAAGATGTTTTTTTGTGGTAGTTCTTTAGTCTTTATTTGAGACAGAGACAGACAAACACGCAGAGAGAGAGAGGGAAATGACATTAGGCAAATGACCCGAGCGGGAATCGAACCCAGGTCTCACCGGTATTCACTCTACCAGAAGATTAGAAGCTTGTATCTTCTCATGGTCCTCGTTGTTTTTGTCTCATGAAATACAAGATCCATCAAAATATTATTGTGAGTCTGGTGTAAAAATATCACACACACACTTTGAAACGAGAGATTTGAAACTTGTATTTATTAGATTCGAAGAAAACCATTACCAGCACCATTAATAGTACACATCCCAAATCCTAAATATGAAAGTGAGATTTATTACAACATTTTGGCTCTAGGCAAATCTTTCTGCTATTGTGAAATCACTTCTGTGTTGAGGAACTTGAGGATTACTCTTTGTTTCTGATGCAAATAAATCTAAGTAAATCTGCCGTTTTGCTCCTTGACACCCTTTTCCTTTTGGCGCTCGACTATAAACAATGAGTCCCGCTTCGCTCCGGGGCAGCTGTCCTCCCGCCAGATAACTCCAGCGTTTCCTGCGCCGGCCGTGTCCAAATACCCCATCAGAGGAGTAAACCCCGTCGGATGAGAACAGCCACCTCCAGCTGCAGCGGGTCAGTGACTGGTCAGCAGATGAGCTCCTTTAGAGGCATCTGTCATTCCTCTGAGCTGAGTCGACAGGGCGGGAGCCGCTTCAAAGGCACGAGGGTCCTGGAAAACCTGGAAACTAACAGAAGTTTTCCAGTTTAAGAAAAACCTGGGAATAATGTGGAATTGTATTTTAGCTTCTCAGGTTTTTCTGTTTTAAGACTGGATTTAGGTAAACAATGCAGCATCATATAACTCATAAATCCACGTGGAAATGTTTGTTTTGACTCTTTGAGGTTGCCGTAGTTTGTGTAGTGTGCTCTAAACTGAAGCAGAGAGAGTGTATTCTTAAATATGTGACCCAAAAAGCAGCAAAACCATTCAAACAGACTGTACCTGATATTTTTCTAGTTGGAAAAATGGTTTAAACTCTAAATAGTATTTTGTAAAAGCAATAATTTGTGAAAAAAAGCCATCTACTGTTTATTCTAAGGGATTGTAATGATGAGAACCTCTATTCAGGAACAGAAAACCTTGGCTAATCACATGATTCAAAAAGGAGCGCTCTCATTGGTCGACACCGGCTTGTCACATGACGTTCCAGGAAGTTGAATAGCTGTTTTTAAGGATGAGTCTGAGACAAAAAAAAAAGGAAAATCAGGAAGTGGAGCTTTAATTTCCTAATTAGCTTATGATAATAATGTGGATCAGTGAAAAAACAAGACTATAATACATTGTCTTGGGTTTTTAATAATGGATTTTAACAGATGTGAAAACCTGTCAACACTGAATGACTGGCAGCTGAAAATGTGGAAGTCGTTATTCAAAGCTGGCAACAAATCTTCACCCGGCAATACAGAGCAAAAAAGAAATAAAGGAATGTAAGTGAAATGTGCAGAATTATTGAAGATTATTGTGGGATTGTACGAGTCTGAATTCAGAGATAGACGTTAAAAACACGGGGTTAAAAGAGTTTCAGATGGTTTCAGAGCCATTGTTTAGTGTCTTATTGGTCAGACAACTCATAAAGGCTGATGTGAACTGGCTGGAAAACTAAAAACCGAGGAATAAAACTGGTTCTGTCATTAATTATATGACTGTTAATGAAAAAAATCCTTCCCTGAATTGTTGAAAAAGCCGTGAATACGTCCTAGAGCTTGACCTCCTGAAAAGAACGCTGCGCTGTGAGGTTTAACGTCCAGCGAGTACAAAGTGTGTTTTATGATGTCCATATAAAGTCTGAGAACAGGTATTTTTTGGTGCCGAGCCCGACTCTAATGCGTTCCTTGACAAGCAGTATGTGTCACTTTTTATTGAAGCCCCTCTCTCTGTGTTCGGTTCAGAGCGTATTGGGCTTTACTGTGGCCTCGTCCTATGGATTAGAGCAGCCTGACTTTACCTCACATTCCTCAGGTTTTAAATCACGCACCTTTAAGGTCACTTTGGACCGGGACAAGTGTTAAGTGCAGTTGCTTCGCCAGCTTTTCCTGTAGTTTTTGGACACACTTTTGAACTGTTTTCAATGAGGCTTTAAAAGGATTCCTGTGTGTTTGGGAAAATCTGGAAATAATTAATTAAAATGTGCTTGAAATTTAATATGTAACGTCAATAGACTTTTATTTAATCATGTTTTTGTTTGCAGCTTTAGGTGAATGCTTTTCTGTGAACCTTCTGAGTGTTTAAGTTTAGAGTTTCAGAAATGAGAGACTGTAAATGAGAAAATGCTGCTCTGAAGTGTGAAGAAATGTCCTGGAAAAGGTTTACGTAATAAAATTGGCAGTTGTTTTTCTACAAACCTGAGAAAAATAGGCTTGAAAATAAAAAAAATAAGCAACTGTTTTAAGCATTTGTAAAAAACAACAAGAAAAAACAGGATACTAGTGAATACATAGGTGCATAACTGAGGAAAATTGTAGGAAAATTTGAATAATTTGTTGTTTTTTAAAGCCATTAAGATAGAACTCATAACTCTTGTAGATGTAAAAGTGTTTAAAAGGGTCCACAAATACAACCCTGTGGAGCACCAAAGTTTACAAATATGATACTACACAGAAGAAAATAGAAAAACAGTTTCTAAAGGATAATTATTCACATGATTTGTTAAATTTTCAACCTTTCTGCTCGATTATAAATGGCCTGAATTGTTAAAAAAAGTCTTTGAAACGTCCTGTAAAAATATTTAACAAAAAGAGAGCTTTACAATAACAGCAGTGGGCACCTTTTTCACAAAAATGGTTAAAACAACAAGAAAAAGGGTGTGATTCTTCTTTCTCTGTTTCCTTTGTTTACAAAAAGACCCTAAAAAAAGACCCCACACAAATAAATAACTAGATTTATTGACATTGTAAGTTTTGCCTTCATCTTTTTCACATATTTGGAAATGCTCAGAGTCGTCACTTATTGTTTTCCTGAAGCGGTGCGCTGTTTTAAACTGCGACAGCTTAAATAATTACTTCTCAAACAACAGTCGGAAATAAAAGTACGTCTGACTCGACTCAAGTGCTTCGGCCACAAACTTGTCTCTATCTCTGGCTCCAAAACAAAGGCCTGTGTTCAGCTCAGACACTTCAATTCCTGGAAATCCCAAAACAGACCGTAATACTTAAAAAAAGGCACACATTGTTTCTAATATAATATACTTATAGTCTAGAGAGTTATTTTTTATTGTTAACAAGGATCACGCTGGCCTCTGTGGCAAACCAATTAACGCAGAATAAACTGATGCAATTGATTAAAACCAATCAAAGAAACAAAGCATAAAACACGCCCCTTTTTACCAAATTATTTAATATTGTTGTGAACGAAAAGGATCCCAAACCAGACTAATGTGGTTGTGGTTTGTGTTTCCCAGATAAATAAATCTAGTTTCTCACCTTATTACATTTTATAATAATACTTTAGGCATGTTACATAATTAAATCCCATATTTTACAGCGACAATAAATATTTTACTGGACTGGATACAGTAGTGGAAAAGATGGATGACTGTGTGAAAACTCACCGTTCGACCACCTGCAACAGTTTTTGATTTTACTGATATAATAAAAAATCTTAATACGTCTTATTAAAGGTGTGAAGGTGGGTTTGTTCGCCAGAAAACTCCAGTCACTGAATATGTTTGTTTGTGTTTTCCAGGTTCAACGTGGGAAAAATCCATACGACAGATCGGGTTTGAGAGGTGAGATTTTATGAAATGTTTGCTTTTCTTTCTGACGTCTCACTTGAGTTTAATTAATGGATTATGTATGAAGGTGTGTGAGTAGAAGTTAAGCAGTAGGTCTAAAAAAAAGATGAAAAAAAGGGGAAAAATGTATATAATACCCACATTTATGTTTATTTATGCAGATTGACCCTGTGTATTTTAGTTTGGATTTCACATAGTGCTTTTCACATCGTTTATTCCCTGTTTTATTTAACTTTTGCGGTGCTTCTTTAGCCTTATTTCCTCTGTATGTCACATAAGTGCAAAAAAAAAAAAGTGTTTCTAAATAAGATATAAATCGTTTTGAAGCAGACTTTCCAAAACGTGGCAGTAATTCAAATAAAGAAGAGATTAAGTCCTGCTGTAAACATGTTAGAGGCTTGAAGTTTAGCTCTGTGTCTCTGCAGTAAACATTAAACCATTTATTGTTGTTTATTCACAGCATTGCTAACGATTTTCTTTAATTTAGCTTGTATTTAATGCAATATAGACCTTAAATGCAATATTTTAATTAACAAAGACAGAGTAAAGCCAACTCTACCTAATACTGGAAACGGGGAATGCTAGTAAAGCTAGCGTTATTATTAAAAAAGTACAACATTTAGCACGCCTTCTGTTAAGGACAAAAACAAGAGTGCTTCATTTAAAAAATAAATGTAGTTTTATGTTTTTCTTTTCACTTCGCGTTTTTGCAAGAACTACAATGGTACAGTGTGGTTGACTGGTTGAGCATAAATGGGACACTGACATGGCAGGAAGCTTATCTTTTACCAAACAAAAATGCAACATTGCAAATATTTCTCCTAAAATTCAAGTGTGATTTACTTTCTCAAAGGCCCTAGATTTGTTTGCTGGAGCAATGTGTACTAGACTAAATATAGCACCCCCACAATAACATTACACTCCACTTTTTGCATTTACTGACATTTCTAAACGCTCCGAACCTGTCCCGGTGTGGATTCCTGATGAACATTAAGCCCACTTACGTCTGACGGTGCGTTGACAGGCCATTTTTTCTGTGCTTTAGCTGCTGTCTCTGTCTCCTCACGGCCTATGATCGTATTAGATGTGGTTTTCTAAGTACGGGAATGTCCACACTGAGCCCGATATGCTTTTTCCAGTACTCAACAGCCCTCGGGTGGACGCCGTACTGTAAGTGGCGGAAGTGCAGCGATAAACATTTTATCCTCGTTGCTTTTACCTGTTTGTGTTAAGCACCGTTCAGTGTATGCAATGTTTACAGCTGCACATGTTGAAGCCGGATGTTTTCTCTGTTTCCAGACATATATGGAGGAAATATAACATAACTCAGATAAATAGGAGAACAGCTGCGGTTCCTTTCACACAAATGACTCATTTCGATGCCTTTTGAAATGTTATTTTACTAAATTACAAATATTTATGTGATTTGGAGGATTGGTTAGGTCACACATGTCAAACTTTGCAATGTTTATTATGGCCCTCCAATAGATTTAACAGGTCATGTTTTTGGTGCTAGGTTTTAACTGGATTTGAACAGGTTTTAGATGGATTTGAATCAGATTCATTTTATTTGTTCATGAAATATTAAGCCAATTCTGCTACAAGGATACATATAACCTGCTCAAATCCAAATAAAACCTGCTCAAATCCATCTAAACGTGTTAAAAATCAATCAAAACATGCCCAAATCAATCCAAAACCAGTTTAAATCGGTCTAAAACCTGTTCAAATCTAAATAAAACCTGTTCAAATTCATCTAAATCCTACTCACATCCATCTAAAGCCTGCTCAAATCCATCTAAAACTAGTTTAAATCCAACTAAAACCTGTTCAACTTCAACTAAAACCTGTTCAACTTCAACTAAAACCTGTTCAACTTCAACTAAAACCTGTTCAAATTCATCTAAATCCTACTCAAATCCATGTAAAACTAGTTTAAATCCATCTAAAACTTGTTCAAATCCAAGTAAAACCTGTTTCCATAAAAGGGGGAAAATAATGTTAAAAATAACCTTTGTAAAACTCAAATAAAGATAAAAACTCACATTCAAAATTCAATAAAAGCTTCCAAATATCACCATCTTTGGCCCCTAAAAGGATTCTTATTAATCGCGGCCCCTCACCTCTTTGAGTTTGACACCACTGACTTAGATCCTCTGTCATTTCCATAAAGGAAGATTCAAAGCATTTATCTATCTATTTATTCAAACAGGGACTATTAGATCCTTAAACAGTACATGATTTTTTCTCCTTGCATTTGAGGAGCACTGTTAACACCGAAAAAAACATAGTGTTACATACAAATCCGTTTTGTAAACTCTATTTTCCTCTGTGTAGAACATAGTGCATGTTGGGTGAGCTTTTGATCCAATATAAAAGCTCTGACTTTGAAATTACTGGTTGTTTTTTTATTGACACTGTAATTGGATGATTTTGATTTATATTGTGCAAACAGCCAACATCTAAATATCTTTCATAACCGTGGGGAGGTGTTGATTATGTAGGTCTCAATGAATAATCAGAGCACAATATCTTTTTTTTATTGGACCAGGAAAGTCCCCTCGCAGTTGTTTTTGTCAAGGGTCCCAATCTACGGTACCTGTTTGTAGATGTTAGGGAAAACCCGAGCTCCTGGAGGAAACCTACAGCAAACACGAGGGGAACCTGTCCCGAAACACCTCGCCCAGACCGGGATTTGAACCTGCGACGTTCCTGCTAAACACCTATGTCGCCCAAATAAAAGTACATAGAGCAACGGAGGAAAATAAACAGTCTACCTCTAACTGGGAAGGCCAACAGAGAAATACAACACTATTTATGTTAGATACCAATAGTAATTACACAGTATGAAGCAATAGAAGAGTGTAATAAATGTGTAATTAACGAATAAACAATGTAAAGACGTAGAGATACCAAACATTTCCATCAGATTAAAGCAGCATTACCCAAACTTTTCTTCAGTCCAGGACCAAACCCAGTCACACCAACATCACAGAGATCTTTCCTGCTTTTATTTTTTTTTAAAAGAAAGAAAATTCAACATTGCAAAATACTATGACATTTTTTTTAATCAAATTAATTGCCAATATTCATCCATGTTTCACTTTCCTTCCTTTTTCTCTGTTATTATTTTTACAGATACAGATAAATGCAGTGCTGGAATAGACACTTTCTCTGTTTTATTGGTAGCTATTACTTCCTTGTTGACATCGGTGTGGACCAATAGGAGCAGCCCTTATTCGAGAGCAGGCCTGTGATTGGCCAAAGCTTCTCTAAACAATCTCATCTATTAAAATCATTGATAATAAAGCCCAGATGACATCTTAAAGTCTTTTACACAGATCATTCCTTTAACGATACGCTGTTTGGTGATTAAACCATTTTCCTGAAGTAAAAGAAAAGCAAAAGCGGTAGAGCATTAATAAATCTGTAATTAACAGTGAATAAAGAAACAATTTTATTATTTATATGAGCTCTTTATTCAAACATAAAAAGACTGTGTATGAATGGAAGTAGTTACAAATACTTCTTCTGGAAAGCCCCCAAGAAAGTCTAGTGACTAAAAGGCAGCTGCATCTTCCTCCCACATAAACACTATTCTTCTCTAAAGGTTGTTAGTTTTTTTACAAACTGTGGGTGTGGTCTAGACGCGACCGGGCATTTATTGCTCAGTCCACACTTTGAAAAACCCATGAGCTCTGCAGCTTTAAGCTCAAAATTAACCAGTATTTATCCCGACCTGTTTAATTAAACTTGGTGGCCGAACACAGGATGCAGCACGAACTAAAATAGACACCGGTTTTCATGATTAAAGTTGGTTTTGAAAGCCGTTTCAAGGACAGTTTTTATTTGGTTTAATTGTACGTGCAATCATGACACCTCGTAAAAGTCTGGCACAAATGCATCACGCTGAATCAGTCGAAGTCTCAGATTATTTTAGGCTTCGGGGCGCTGACTAATCAAATAAAAATGTCCACTGCAATCCAAAATACAAAGCCTCAATCAGCGACATGTTGCGGTGGGTTCATGAAAAAGCCTCGAAGTCGTATCCAGCGACAGAAGCGCTCATTGCTTTTCTCACCTTGTTATGAGCCACGTATTTTCAGGGAGTAAACATGTTTTTCAAAGCCCAAAAACAAACCCTCAGTCTCTCATGGTCTTTCTGTTTGAATGGAATTTTACTTACTGCTTAATAGCAATGCAATCCTGATTTCATTAGAGGGTGGAACTCTATATAAAAGCCGAGCCATTCAACACAACACGTACTAAAAGAACAGAGCAATAGCGGAAAAAAAACAAAAAAAATCCAGATTCCCATACGTTCATGTGAATAGATCGTTCTGTTTACTGTAATTGTTCACTTTAAAGGGCTATTTAATACTGTTTAAAAGACTGTTTTATTGTCAGGGATTGTTTGAAATGTACAGTATCCACATGTTTATGTTATGACACACACAGTCGTTACGTTATATTGTGTTGTAACGACGGTAATTCACATCATCTTATTTTGAAGGGATTTTAAGGTAACGTACGGATGTTTGTTTACAAGTAGAGACGTTTAAGAAGGCAAGTTTAGATGAAAAAGCATGTCTAATGAAACAGTAAGGTGATTTTTGTGTATTTTGTACAAATATGACTCTGTTAGGGTCTTTATTATATATATATAGTGTGGAGAGACAACAAAGAACCATCAAAATAAGAGGGAGAATATATATTTAAAAGTTACGCAGGGCTGCTTTAAGTGTAACCGATGTACCTACTTTTTATTGTGGGATACTCGTGTCTTTTTTAGATTTTCTCTGGTGCATGCAGAGTGATAAGGTCCAGTTACAAGATCATGGGCCTGATGTAGTCCCGTATTTGTCCTAAAATGGGAGTTAGCGCCAGAAAAACAGCTCAGCGTTACAGAAAATTGTTATAAAGGTGCATTTAAACCGAGTAAAGCAACCTTTCATTTACGGAAGCTTGTGAGGGGGACACAAAGCTAAAGATTCGAGCAGAGAATTTAGTTAAGGAGCTGAATTTAATATAAATGAGTGAATGAAATGAGGATCATCAAAGTGACAAACAATCACCGAAAAGGATTTTATAGACACAAGTCCAGGCAAAACATTTGAGACTTTCTGACGAATAATTTATGCATTTTTGTTAATTCATGCAAATTAGCCATGTGCTTTTAGGTTTTAGTTTCATTGTGCTTTTTCTACTTTATTTATCACCTTTGCCCCATCGTTAGGAACTATTTTGAAAAGGCCTGGACTGAGAGGAAGAAGAAGAGGAGACAGTGGCTCGTCTTTTTCCTGTGTCGCTTGTGGAGCATAAATAGGGCATAAACCTAACTGAGACTGGATATTTGTGTGAGAAATGCCCATCTATAATAAAGAAAGGAGCATAAAAATGGTCTAGTGAATGTTGCCCATTAGGAAGTGGACGCTAAAATTTATAATGATTGAGACGGTGAAGTAATCTCAGTTTTTATACGATTCAAAGTAAAGAATAAAAACATAAACAATGACATTTTAACATTTGACAGAGACAAAGACTAGATGTAAAGAACCATTAGACCTGTATTAATGCTTAATAATTTTATTTGTAGGTCTTGTCCAGTCCAAATCATAACTAAATACTAATCTTCTCCTTTTTTTGAGTTTTTCCTCTTTCTGACAGAGGCTCTAAGAGGATGTTGTCTGTAAAGCTCTGTTGTAGTGATGACGTTTGCACTTTGACTTAACTTTTCATCTTCTTCTCCGTGTTTTCAGTGTGATCGGAGCCGACGCGGGGAACGGCATCCGAGTGTTCATCCCCGACATCGGGATGTTCGTGGTGGGCCTCGGCATCTGGCTTCTGTGTCGCAGCTCGTTCCAGAAAAGGCCGCCGGAGGAAATGGGCCAGTACAACGCCGACTTCGAGGCAGAGGACCAGGTACTGTCTTACTTTTAAATGAGTAAGTTACAGAAAATGAATGGATTGTGTGTTTTTTTTTCAACGAGTCATATTAAAGGTATGTCCAGAGTCATTCCTCTCCCAGGCTTTTTACATGCCTTCCTCAAATTCATTTCCACAAGCTGAAAAGACAAAAAGGAGCCAAAGTTTGAATGGAGTTGGGTGTTGATGACTTGGACGAAAGCCCCTTTCCTTTGGCATCTCCTCTACTCTCTTTATGACTCTTGTTAATTAAATCCGCATTCAATTTCTCTTTAACTGTGCTGCTCATGTTGGCACAGATGGCACCTCTCCCCGTCACTGAGGAAAAAGAATAAATCCATCTGTAGCCTGTTATATTTGCACCAGTGTTTAAATGAGGATTTCAGTGAGCGACTTTTATAATACATAAAGCAATAAAACTATTCAAAGCTGTTATGTTTTCAGCCAAACACAGTGAGGCTCTCCACTTTGTTGAAGAGAAGCTACTCTTCAATTTCAACTTGATCTCACGCCAACATTTGGTATTTTTATTCTGCACAGCTGCTCATATATGCAGCTGTATATGCTTTTTATTCATCTTTGTTCTGAGGAAACACACACAGTTACAGATGAACGAGTGTTAACCCTGTGATTAACTTGGGATTATTTAGAGTCAAGAACAACAAAGCTGAGATCTGTAGCAGGATAAGTGGCAGGAAATTCATGATTTATTCCCTTTATATTGTTTTATAGAAGGGAAATGGGTGAATGGTTAAATGGGTGAATGATGTAAAGTGCTTTGGGCGCTAAGAGTAGAAAAAGGTGCCATTTAGCATTTAATAAATCATTAGATAAAATGTTCTTAAAATGTACATAAATTAAAAAAAATTAATGATGATGGGGGTTAATCATTATTAATTCACGAAGGAGTATTGATGATATAATTTATCTAACTTCGGGTTTGCACGGTGGTTCCTGCCTCACAGTGAGAAGGTCGTGGGTTCGAATCCCGGGCCGGGCGACACTTGTCCTCTCTGTGAGGAGTCTGCATGTCCTCCCACCGCCCAGAGACATGTATGAGTGGGTGAACTGGTGAATCTAAAGTGCTCCTGGTGATTGAATGTGAGAGTGAATGGCTGTCTACAATGTCTGTGTCTAAATGTCAGACCTGTCCATTGTCCAAGGTGTACCCCGCCTTTAGGCCCAAAGCTGCTGGGATAGGCTCCAGTCAGAGCGACCCCGAATGGGACAAAGCGGTAAAAGATGAATGAATGAATTTATCTAACTTAAGGAATGACAATGAGATTAGAGATGCTTTAAAAGTAACCAGACTCTCAATCTTGAGGACTTCCACAGCATTTACAAAGAGAAGGTTTACTTTCAATCCAACCAAAGCAGCGCCATGTTGTTTATATTAGTAGCAGTAAAATGGCTGCTTCATCTTCAAACCTAAAAAGCGCCCAGAGCTGTCAGAGCTGCCACATCATTGGTTCAAACCGACAACAGGTTTTCAGCAAAAACTTGGCCTGGAGCAGAACAAGATGAATCTGGTGGAATTTGTGAATAAAATCCAGCTGCTGAGCAAAATAACTTAAAAAAGGAAGTAAAAGCCAGAATTTTAAGACAAATAGATTAAATCCAGTTTGCTATTAGTAATGAATCTAACTATTTTAAATCTCATCACCAAAAGTTCCTTAATAAAGAGTTTATGGTGTGTCTGTTTGAAGGAGGAAGAGGAGAAGCTGAGCCTGGACGATAACATCCTTCTGGACGACTTCGAGGCGGGCTACGAGGCAGAGGAGGACGAGGAAGACGACGAGCTCTACGACGAGGACGAAGAGGACGAAGAGGAGGAGGAGGAAGCCAAGGAAAGCGCCAAAATGAAGGTCCTGCGCATCTTGGCTGAAGTCGCCGGGAAAGTGAAGGAGATCATCGGGAACTTGATAACGACGGCGGGGAAAGTGGTGGTCACTATACTTTTGGGGATGGCAGGTGATTCTGAGCTGTGTTTTTTTACATCGTATTCCTGCGTTTTTGATGCGTTTCCGTTTGTTTGACTGTATCCGCCCTTTGCGTTGACAGGTATGATGCTGCCCTCTTTGACCTCGGCGGTCTACTTCTTCATCTTCCTGTTCCTGTGCACCTGGTGGTCGCTGCGGCGCACCTTCGACACCCTCCTCTTCAGCTGCATGTGCGTCCTGATGGCCATCTTCAGCGCGGGACACATCGTCGTCCTCTACCTCTACCAGTTCCAGTTCTTCCAGGAGACCATCCCACCGGGCGACGGCTACATCAGGTCAGACACGCGCTCCTCGATTTCCTCCAGAAACAAAAAATGACATTACACCATGAGCTGAAAGATAAATAATGTAAAAAATGCCCGAAAAAGTAGACTGTAAAGTTAGAAATAGAGCATATAAAGCTAAAAGTACAGCGTGTATGTGTGATAAGTCAATGTTGGAGTGTAAATTTAGCAGAATAGCACTGGGGAAAAAAGTGAAAAAGAAAAGAAAACGTGGTATATTTGAGTGCCTTGAAGAATGAAGCTGGATTAAAGGACGATTGATGTAATTGATGGGTTTTTGGTTCACTTTTTATGGAGGTAGAGTCTATGGAAGCTTACACTGAAGCGCTAACCTGCTCCAGACCAGGTTAAGATTATTTTTCTGTATATTTTTTAATTTTAATAAGGAATAGTGCGCATTAATCAACATGAGTACATTAGTTCATTATGTAAATATGCCAGATTTAGCCACAAGAGCTCATTTTCATCTGCAGAAAAAAGGCACGTGGACAAACTCTGAGACACATTTACAATTACACAAGTAGCAAGTTAGCAAATCTAAGAACACATCAAAAACAGATTTCAAGACAAAGTACAGACAAAGTGAAGCACAAAGACGAAGTAAAAACATTGATAAAACTAAATAAACAGCATAAGTCACTGTGGCAGATGAAAAAAAGGGTTTGGAGAGTGAAAAAAAAAAGTCTGCACAGCTGATTGTAGCAAAAAAATGGCTTTTATGCTTTAAAAATAACCTATTAAGACGTCATTTTAGCTTCTGTCTGAACAGCAGCAGATAATATGTGACAGAAAGGCTCATTAATAATAACTTCTGTGATGATTTATTTAAACAGAAGGCTCAATACGTCTGTCTGGTTGGAGGACTGTACTTTGTGAGTCTGTGACGTTCAGTTTATGGTGTTTTTCATTTCGCAGATGCGTTTATTGTAGTTTTTATGGTAGTCTTTGTGTTCTTTCTCCTCGTGTTGTGATGTGTTTTCAGCTCCAGTAGAAACCCAGGGTTAAACTGAAGATAACCTGTTTGTGAAACTAATCCGGACCATGATTATTAGATATTTAAATCTAATCATTATCACTCATACATTTATATTATTACTCTCTCATACTTTCATGTTATTCCTGTCTTATTACTGAATATACTCTCTATCGCAGAGTTATTTAAATTTATTACAGCCTTGACAGGTTTGTTTATAATAATAATAGTTGTAAATAACTAAATTTGTAAATAAGCTTTTGAAATTGACAATTTACATTTGCATTTTAAATTATAAAAATGGTTCGTTAAACATGTTTGTGGCTTTCACAGTAAAAAAATCAAGCTTTTTCCTTTTTTTGTGTGATTTTAGGTCTAATGTGTTAATACAGTATGTCAAAATAAAAAAATGACAGTACATTCAGATAGATGAGGTTGTGCTGAAAAAAACAACACCAAACAAGCCAAGGCAAACAGTTTTTTAAGGTAAAATAAAACCGTAACATCAAAAGTAGTCAGTCATTATACCCTTGACTCCAGAGAGAGTAATTATACATGTTTACTACTTGCACAAACATGAAGGAAAAGGCTCATCTGATTGAATTATCACAAAGAACAGCACATCCTCCTGAAAGAAAACAATCCAGTGTCAATGTTAGGGCTTTTAGGATTTCCAGTTCAGTCCGTGTTTTATTATTCATGAGAACGGAGACGACCGACTGTCTGCAGCTGGAGTCACTGTTAGTGTAAACTCTGGGTTAATTTGTTCTGTTGTCTGTACAAAAATATGAATAAAGACTCCCATCCTGCTCGTCTGATTAAGATGCAGTATTTTAAATTTGGAAAATAACAAATAGGACACAAAACAGTTCAAAAAATGATGTGTTTAATGGGAATGCTGGTGCCAAGTTTTACATTTTGTCTCATTTGTGCTGCACCTGTTTCCATTATTTAGACTTTATCTTGAATAATTTAGTCAAATCTTCCACTTTATTCTGATTTTGGGTTTTAATTTCCGCACTTTAACCGTTTATTATTAGTGACAGCAGTGACAAAAAGAGCAAAAAGACCCAAGACAGATTTAAACTTGTGTCACTCGCTGATCCTTTTTAGTTTCCAGGTAAATGAGGCAAAAGTAAATAATTCAGAGATGTTTAAACTAACTTTTACAGTAGTTGCATCAAGTTATTTGAGTAAAAATTCAATATCACAGAGAAACTTAACCCTTTTTTAAGACATCGGGATTGAAAAATGCTCCACTAAATAAAATAAATGTAGTCAAAGCTCTTTATAGAAGTGTAAACTAGGATATTTCTGATGAAAAGTGTGTATTTTAGTTCTTTAGTGGGTATAAAGCCTGATAATTAGTGTTGATTTAAAGAGTTAAGATTATAAGATGTGCTGTTGTGACATTTTAAACCTTAGAAATAACAGATTTGTCACTGAGATTTCTTGTTTGATGCAAAATAAACAACTCTTTTCAGTCTTGAGTGCAATAATCACACTGGATAATCTGAACATTCATTGAAGGATGAAGCGCTGTAATATTTCCTGACGCTATAATAGTGTCTTTTACGTTTCCGTGACTCTGCTGTAGCCTTGGTGTTGCTGCTGAGTTTATCGATCGTACTGTTTCTCATTTGAAAGCTGTGCCGCTGTGAGTCAGGACCGAGGCTATTTACTGCTATGTATAGACGGCGCTCCCTTGAACAAACCTTGTGAGCTTTTCTCAGTCTCGACCCCGCCCGATGGCAGATAAGCTGTAATTACACCGTGGCATTGACGGCTTTCGTGTTAAAAACAAACTCGTTAGAATTAATGGACTGCTTTTACACCATCGGCGCGATCAGAAACACTTTATTTAAACGGGTTACAGTCTCCACTCACTCGCCCGAAAGAAGATAAAACATTCTTGAATTGTTTTACAGAGTGTTTTATTTTAAAGGGACATGTCACTGTCACTTGACTTTTTACATTTTCAGCTGCTTTACTCTTTACTTTTTTGTCCCAAACAGCAGCAGAGAGACTTTTCCTGCTTTTATATTAGAAATTAATATTGAAATGGAACAAACACACGACCATAAAATACTAAGACATTACATCAAAAACAAAATGAAGAACTTTTAGCTCTGAGTTTAAAGCCCGATGAATCCTTAGTTAGTTTCATTTTACGTTTACCTTGTCTTTATTCTGGTTTTTCTTTTTTGTTTAAACATATCTAGCGCTGGAATAGACACTGTCTCTGTTTCATCAGTTTCCAATATTTCATTAAAGTCTAAATGACATCCAGGTTTTTTCGCTGATGATTTCTATTATAATATGCTTTTAGGTGATTAAACATTTTTATTTTATTTTTGCACCTTGCGGCTGAATAAAATGGAACGTTAAAACATAAAAATGGACGAAACTAACAAACTTTGTTCTTATAGTGTATAATTATGTGAAAGTCTTCGCCCATGTTAAAAAATACACATCATTATTACTATTGTAAAATTGATCAAGGCCGTGTCAAGTTCAGGTTTCTTTGTGTCCTGAAAAACCTGAAAAACCTGAGGTAGTTTTCTCACATTGTTTCAAATCTTCAAATTTAATGTATTTTATCTAGAAAATGTCTGTTTTATATTTCCTCCTTTTGTCTTTTTATGTGAAAGCTTTTGTTCAAATTTAGTTTGAAACTGAACTGGTTTCAGGTGTAAAAAACAGGTTTTGGGTCTTGATTTTTCCGTGGATTAATCCTGGTTTAGTCTTTGTTTAGTTTGATTGAGCCTCTGATTTGTGACCCTCTGAGGCTGCTGTAGTTTGCCTCTGTTTTCTTTGACTTTTGACCCTCTGAGGCTGCTGTAGTTTGCCCCTGTTTTCTTTGACTTTTGACCCTCTGAGGCTGCTGTAGTTTGCCCCTGTTTTCTTTGACTTTTGACCCTCTGAGGCTGCTGTAGTTTGCCCCTGTTTTCTTTGACTTTTGACCCTCTGAGGCTGCTGTAGTTTGCCCCTGTTTTCTTTGACTTTTGACCCTCTGAGGCTGCTGTAGTTTCTCAGTAAAGTGGAGTTTAAACCAAGGATTATCAAACCTAAACATAAAAATAGTGTTATGTAACTTGACCTGTTGTAGATTTTCTGACTTTTATGTGATATATTGTCATCTTTACTTCTTCACTTTCCTTTATTTGATTTTTTTCGTGATACATCTTTGTTGAAATGTTTACCAAAGCATTAATTGTTGGATAAGCAGGCTTTATCTTAATGCACTCCGTGATTTCCCACTGTACATATTTCTGTGGATGAAAACAGGCGTCCACACTGGTGATAAATGTGGATGATAATACATTTGGGTTTGTGCCTGTTTCCTTTTCCTTTGTTCCTCCTTTGCCTCTAACAGTGACTTATTTGAGGACAGGGCACCTTTAGCGCCGGCCCTTTTTGTCCCTGTTGACAGTGAGGCCTTGTGCGGGGTCAGTGGTGAGTGAGCCTGTTGACTCCCACTCCCCTTCTCCGTCCGCCTCACAATGGAAGTCCCCATTCATGTGGCAGTCGGGCCCGTCCCGCTCCGAGAGGGACCCGTTCAGGAAGCGGGGAAGTGCTCGGTCTTCCACGTGGAATTCACAGAACGGGCTCGAGAGGCTTCTAAATCTGCGCGGTTGTCACTGAGATACGTCAGCGCACTTCCTCTGACAACACTGACCTTTATTATTCGGCGAGGAAGAAGAATGGGTCACGTGACATCCTTTTTGGCACAAACACGTTGTAACGGGATTCTCACACGTCCTGGAAAACCTGGAAATGAAAGAGAAGTCGTCCAGTCATTGAAGGGACCTGGAAACTGATAAAAGTGTCTTAAAAATGTCTTAAAAGTTGTTGGAAGTAACATTTTTCTTTGTTGTGAACCCAATTTTAAGTTCGTGTTTTGTGAATTGGAGTTTAAACCAAAACAGAGAGGAATATTCAGAGTAATTCTAGGTGAAGATAATAGTGGCCCTTTCACTTTCACTTTGCTCCTCTCCCATTGACCCCAGCTTCCACTGAGTTCAGTATTAACTCAATCAATCTGCTTGTATCTAAATAACGTAATCGCCTTCACATGACACAGATTTCATCTTGAATAATCCAAACAGGCTTAAATCAAACATTGGGGAAACCAAATAAAACATTCAAAAGGTCAATTAAAAGGTTATTTATGAAGAAAGTGAACTCAAAAGTCTATTTAAGTGCTTCAAAAACCCCAGTGCACGGCTCAAAAGAAGAAGAAGAAGAGCAAACCCGTCCAGTGTTTGATGTGTTTTGGTTTGTTAATGGTTTATTCTTGGTTCCGTCTCTATTCAGTTTCACTTTGGCCCAGTTTTGACCCCCTCTACATATTTATTTTTATTTAAACTTTCACTATGTCAAAGGAGTGTTCATATATAGCAGGTCATATCGTTGCAATATTCAATAAAGCTGTGGCATGTTTCCCCAAAACTGAGCAGCCCTACTTGATTCTTGCTTCTAAAGATTGTGAAAACTGAGTCGTCAGGGAAACTGCTGGCCTAAAACATTTCCTAAAAAGTCTCATCAACCCGGTTTAATCTGCCAAACTTACTGTAAAACTGCACTTAATGTCGTCTCATGCAGATTTTTCTTTCTTCTTGCAGGGTTTTTGGCATCTCCCCGATCATTCAGAGCAACTGTTCGTGCACGTGGAAGCTCAGCGTTCATCCCGAGAGAAAGTGGTACCATTTCGTTAACCCCATCATGCTGCTAATCCTCTACTACACTCTGGCCACGCTCATCCGCCTCTGGCTTCAGGAGCCCATCGACGATCTGACGGTGACTCAAACTTATTCAACATTTACTATTTTTATCAATCGTGACATTTGTCGCTACGTTTGCTTAGATAGAAGACACTTACCAAAATACAAGCACATAATGTTGTATTTCTATAATTAAAATAACCTCATTTTCTCTAAAATTGGCTGCAAATAATAAATATTTAATGTAATATGAAATCTTCTCATAAATGTATATTAGCTTGAAAACGACATGCGTTGGAATAATTGGCTCGTCCACTGAAATAAATGTTTTTCTCCTTTAGACCTTGTATTTAAACCTGTTTCCTTGAGCTGCACAATATATCGCAAACAATATCCGAATAACATCACAATAATATCGTATATTATTATGGTCTATGTGACAGATATTGACTTTTTACCTTTCAAAATAATGGTCCTGTCAGAGGTTTAAAATGTCCTTTTAGAGCTGGTTCAGTCTTTGTTTAGTTTTGCTTTAGTCCTGAACGGTGTAAACCTAAAAGAACATTCATTTATCACAGGTTATATTGTTATTAAAGTGTTCAACATAGTTATATCACGTTTTAATGATATTGTGGAGCAGGCGGCCATCTTAGCTTTAAGATTTTTTTACATGTGTTCTCCAGAGTGCGCCTTACATCAGTTCTTACTTTTTTATTTGACTTACATGAAAAACTACACTGGCTTTTGAATTGTTAACACTTTCTTTTTCTTTGTAATTTACCAGAATAACTCGTCAATCCTGAAAAATCAGTACAGCTTATATATCTAACACTTAATCTAACATTTTGACTCTCTCTGATGTGAAATGCTTCATTAAAGATCCCATATTTTGTTGTTCAGACACCACTGACTCACTGATGTGCTCATATTAATAAATACTGACATCATTTACAATCTTTCTACCCTTTTTTTTTTAACTTCTATTAAAGCTGAGCATATTAGACCTGATCACTCTAAATGTCTCTGTAAATGTTGCATCACAGCCCTTTTTACAAACATAATCCAAACATAAACCGGAGCAAAAAGATGAAATTAATTGTTTTCTTTTTTTTATAAATCTGATGAGGGAGTTGCTGTTGCAAATACTCTAAACATGTTATAATATTATATAATGGAAACTATTCAGAGACAGTAAAATGAAGTCGCTCTAGGATTTAATGGGAATAATGTGGCCTTGTGATCATAAAAACTGATGGAAGATTCTTGGACGGTCAATTAGTCGGACAAATCAATTTATATCGTCTCTGTTATGAGCTGCTTTTGTGCTTTTCTTTTTTGAATTTCACAAACACGTTCTCTAAAACCGATAGAAAAGAGATAAAGATGTGGATTAATGTGATTGCCCGGTGATTGTTGGAATTGTCGGAGCTCGTGAAGTTAGGACCGCAGCCCGTCTTTCTCACCTCCGAGCTCCTTTGTCCTGTAATGGAGTTATAGATTAGAGTTTTTATAGAGGGGTCAATACTTCCCTGTAAACCCACAGGTCTGTATGCGTTATCGATCTCCACGCGGAGCAGAGCTGCGCCATTTTACCTCCTCTCAGACCCGAGAATACGGCAATAATAAAGCATTACTACGGCGTAAACCAGCCGCTTCAACTTTGGGAGGTTATTTTTAATTTTAGACTCATCTTTTGTGAAATCAAACTGATAAATGGACCCAAAGAACAAACGGCGAGTGTGAAGGTTGATTTAAAGAGTCGTGAGGTAGTAGGAACCAAGACCAGAGTAAAGACTAGACCAGGACTTACAGGGATCAATATTTTAACAATATATAATAGAATATAACATTGGAAGATTATTATAAAATCTCAAACTGTATAAATATCTAAGACCAAGAAGTCTAACGTGAAGGCAGTTTTGTTTCGTTTTATTGTTTTTCAAAATAAGAGAAGATAAAAAACAGTTTGAGAAAGTATGAAACAATGATGAAAGAATAATTTCAGGTGATGCCTTCACATAAACACTGCCTAATATATAAAAAAAATGATTAAAAAAACAAACAAACTCATGCCCTAAACTTTCATGCTGAAAAGAAACATGGGTGTACTTCTTCTTCAACAGTGCTCAGTTTGTCAGTAGCACTCAATCAATTCATTTTATCTTTATTTATGATTATACAAATTATTCCCTTAAAAAAATCTCTCAAACCAGGCACAAGTTTTCAAAACAAAGTCAGTACAATGTGTTTTTGTAACAGCATGACATTAGGTCAAACCATAACGGGACAACAATAACAATAACATAGATTTAAACAATAAATAAAGACAGTGTATTTATTTCCTGGGTTTAGTTGCTTAGTGATTGTTAGATATTGAGTGAATTGTTGCTGAATTGCTCGGTTAAAGGTCATTTAGTGTCAGTGCAAGGTCTTTCTGCTATTTTTTTGGTGATTTTAGTTGGAAAAAGTGCAAAAAAAACAATATTACAGCCTAGAATTGCAGCCCTGCAGTGACATGCTTTTGTCTTTGAACAGTGTAAATAGATCTCATTGTGATCCCTCTAAAAGTCAGAAACTAAATAAATAAGTTCATAAATACCCATACATTCAGCAGTGTGGGTGTGCTTCTCCTTCTGTACTCAGTTTGTCTATTATATCAAGTCCATTGTGTTGCGTTATATCCTCCTGTATTTTACACAACACACCCTTAAGCCTCTGTCAAATACTACCCGCCTCTTCTCTAAATTCAATCCAATGAAAACAGATCAGAAACAGTGATTCTTCGAGTCTCATCTCTGTTTGGACAATAGTGACCTGAGCCCAGAGTCCGGTGGGAAAGATCTGTATCACAACAACTGTCTATCTGTGTTTTTCCAGGACGAGAAGGATGGAGACATCTGCGAGGAGGAGGAACTGGTTGGAAACGGAACAAATAACTCAGCCGAAAGGAAGAGGCAGCTGTGGTGGAAATCACAACAGGGCACAGACGAGAAAAATGTAAGGAGGAGTCACACAGGTCGAAAAATCAAATAATTACTATTGTCTGCGTGAAAGAACTGGGATTTAGGGATGTGATATATAATAGAAGTAGAATTTTATGACACAAGGAGCAGGATACTTCTACTTCTTCCATTTTTTTCACGTTGCCTCCCTTTTCTCTGATAACGCTTTTCTTTTTTGCTCTGCGTAAAAAGACGATGAATATACACTTTACAATATATACTTCCTTATTGACGTCAGTGTCGACCAATAGGAGCACTCCTTTTTTTCCCTTAAGCGAGCTGTGATTGGACAAAGCTCCCGAAAAGTCTCATCTCATCATCTTGATAATAAAAACTAGATGACATCTTAAAGTCTAATTTTTTTCACAGATGATAAGCTGTTAGGAGATAAACTAATCTTTTTTCACATACAAAACAAATTACAGTTACAGTACTTGTTTCCAAATAGACTTGAAGTATAAAAGTAAAAGTATTTGACTCAGAATCAGTAGCTAATTCCTATATAAAATGTGTGGGATTATAATAAAGAGTGTTGCTGTTTCTATGAATGAAATTAGAAGCAGTGCAATAGAAAATAATTAAAAGTATGCCCAGCTTCAGTGCAACATTTCTCCTCGAAATTGTCCAAAAACAAGGGGAAAAAGTGACTTTACATAAATCTAATACTGCAAACAGAAACATTAATCTTGTCTCAACTCTAAAACAGGACCTTTATTACTTTAAAAAGACGGTAGCACCTGTGAAAAGTGTAGTTCTGGTGTTTGATAAAAATGTAAACCTCTGCTCTGCTCTACTCTGGCTTTATGCTGAAAAAGACTAACATCCATCAACTTTCTTCTTGTTTTCTCCACGGCAGAGTCGATATGCATTAGTTGGCTGTGGTATTGCACAATTATGAACTAAAATAAAAAAAATTGAAACTAAAATACCACCTATAACGCAAACCAGTTTAAAAATATAGTGTAATAGAAAGTACACATATTTTCTCTTAAATCTAGTGAGGTCAAAGTCAATCAAACACCATTCATTTTGATGCTCACTAACGCTCGTTCTGACCTTGTTTCTATTTCAAGTTCCGATATCCATCTCCACTCGCCACATCCTGAGGTTTAAAAGCTTTTAAAAAGGGGCAGACACATACTGTACGAGCGATGGGTTCAGTTTACAGCTTTGCTTTGTTTCTGCGTGTCTTTGCTCGTCGATAACACACTTGTGCTTTCTTTGCTCTGTTCTCTCCTTCAGCTCCTCTCGACCCAGGACTGCATCAGTACGACTGAGGTGCGGCCCGCTCTGCTGCACTTTCAACTTTTGCTTATGCTTATTCTCTTTTAATGCTTCTCACACTGCACAGACATCACCGACTCCTGAGTTCAAACTTTTAAACAATGAAATCCACTGAAGCAAAGTTTAAAGGTGAAATAATGACACTTTGGGACAGATTTACCAGCATTTTTAGTGCATAAAAGCCACAGGGTAGAGGTAATACTGTGACTGAGGTTATTACATTTAATTTTAAACTGAAGACTGAAGGAAAAAGGAAAAAAATATGTTTTAGTTGCGTCTGAAAACAAGGAAACAGCAACAGAGGAGCACTGTCTGGAGTTTACAAGAACATCACAGTTATTTCCTCACAAGGTTTATTTATTTCTGTGAAGCCTTTTGAGGCAATTGTGATTTTGGGCTCTATAAATAAACATGATATTGATATTAATACTGTCACATTTATACATTTGTTCAATTGTTCACAAAGGCAAGTTGTTTATTTAAATTAATTGAAATAAACGTAAATACGACACCAGTGTGCGCTAAATCTGACCCATGGTTTCATTTGTTCAGTGTGAAAAGTACAAAACTGTCCTTCAAAGTGTAGTAATAGTAGTATTGTAGAGTGACTGTGAAAATGAAATGATTCTGTCTTTAATTATCACCATTTTCCTCGTTCCTGGTGCCACCCACAGGTCGTCCCAACCTCAAACGGGACGTCATTTGACTTTGTTCCGACTGAGAACGGCCCGGTCTGTCTGGACCTGTATTCCACTCCTCAGTATAAACTCGACCCGTCCAGCGACAACAACGGTGAGTAGTTTTAAACATCTTTCTGAGTATCATTGACATTTCCTGTATTTTAAATAATAAAGAGTGTCCCGTGTCTCACCAAAAGAAGAAAGATTGTATGTTGGAGGTGAGTTTGCCTCCAGAGGATCCAGATTTGGAGGGAGACGAGGAAAAAGGCGACGGTGACGAAGACAGCGCAATAAAAACTCGTCTTAGTGCCATGGTCAAAGTTTTCACTTTGTCATGAAACAGAGCACATCTGCGCGCTCTCATAGCGATGATGGTGAGCACTGAGATTTTTCTCCTCTTATCTCTCGTCCCAAGGTTATTTTGTCCAATCAGAGGACGCCATGTTGTTTACTTTAGCAACAGGGAGACATTTGAAACTTTAATTTGTCTTTTATTGCTCTTGTGTTTTTGTGGGTTTTTTTTTTTTTTTACATTCATTCTGTGTTATTTTATGTTACCTGCCTGGGAACTGCTGTTGGAAATGATAAATTCTGCTATAATCAGGCACATTTACAGATTTTTTTACAGATGTTCATTAATGTGCAGTGTCCCTATTAATTAAAATTTATTAAATTAATTATTAAATTAAATTAAATTAAATTAAATTAAATTAAATTAAATTAAATTAAATTAAATTAAATTAAATTAAATTAAATTAAATTAAATTAAATTAAATTAAATTAAATTGAATTAAAAATCAAATCAAATCAAATCAAATCAAATGACTTACTAACTGAAACTAAAATGGATGCTTGGTTGTCCAATCTAAGCCCAGAACTTGTTCCAAACCAGCAGCAGGCCGACTGAGCAGTTTAAGATGGATTTCC